>CAJNSZ010000195.1:105380-171538 GCA_905329745.1 Rotaria sp. Silwood2
TTCTTAATATTGATCATGAGACTACTTATGATGAATCTAGAAGTCACTTATGCTTGTCGATTTTTTTAAAAATGTTAACGACCGATTTTTGAATCACTTTCGATGAGTTCTAACTATCAAAGTTGGATTTTTATTATTGGATAAAACAATGCTGTGGGCTTTTATGCTTGTATTACTGATTGAGTTAGAACAAATTTTTCACGGATATTCGCAGATGGACATATTTTTTGGTGCAATTTGCAACAAGTTCTCGTGACAATCTATTCTGAATTTACACAAAAATACAGCTGAAAGATGGTTGTATTCTCTATATAACTGTCCAATTTTTTTACTTTCATTCTGGATTCATGTTTCATGGGAAGTGTTCTGAAATCTTGAAATTTTATGCGCAATATTTGGTGTAATTTGAGCATAGATTGCTATGAAAGCTTGTAGAAAGCGGCAACGAAAAAACTTTCTACCTGCAAATAGTAATGAAAAACTTACTCGAACTGATCGAAAGGTATTCGAAAATGGGTGGTTGGCATTTAAAAACATCTGACAATAGTTACTGTTAAAAGTAACTATTGTCGTTTTCCAAAAGTAATGGGTGTGGCTGTTTTTTTGAATAACTTTTTATAGAAACTAGATAGAGACCTATGATTTTCACTGCTTAAAAGAGGAGATAAAACTGCATTGAATCTTGAATCCAAGGCTTCTCTGACAATCTTTTTCAGGGTCTTCCATCAAAGCTTTTAAATAGGGTTGGAAGCTGGATTTTTCGTCAAAATATCAGAAAAAAAGTCAAGTTTTTGCGGAGAATCTGTCGATAACAGGTAGTAAAATGTTAATAACTCATGATTGTTGTATCATTTGAACATCAAACTTTCGTAGATTATTAAATTTTTGTTAAGGATTCTAGTATACTACTAAAAATTAAAATACTAAAACTTGTGTATTATACAATGTGTTGTTTTTAAAGAATCTTGGCGATAGACCCTGAGAAAATTTGTCAGAAAATTCTGGTATTCAAGATTCGATGTAGTTTTATCCTCTCTTTGAAACGATGAAGACCGTAGATCTCTATCTACTTCCTATGGGAAATTATCTAAAAAACAGTCATACTCATTGCTTTTTGGAAACGACAATAGTAAGTTATTCGTTGGTCGTTTATAACTGTGTTCATAAACACGACCAAAAAAGATCTTGTGAGCTAAAGTATAGTATAAATGAAGATATACCAAATGGCAATAAAACATATGACCGAATGTGAACAACTACTGCAGAAATATCTTAGCAATAAAAAGTAGCTAGCTATCCAATGTGCAATTCTCAGCTACTACGTAGGTCAAATTCTTACTGAAACAAAAGCTCTGTTAACTCTACCTTGCGGGATTTTATTAGCAAAGGACACTTCTTTTAATGTGCTCTAAGTATATGCTTTCGACTTCGTCTAGTCTTGGAGCATCGCCTGAAGTTCTTCACCGTGTGTTCACACCCATTCGACTTTACTATCGTCTAACAAGATGGTTGCTTGGAAATGAGCATGATCCATTCACCACAATTATCAACGATGGTTTGCATCCGATACCTGCCATGATGCGTAAATACGAAACAATCATTCGTATAATTTTCTATGGCTCATACGTTATTGCACCAACTCTTCTCATGGCATTGCTCCTTCATTTTTGTCACCGATTTTCTTTTAAGTTGGGAATTCCAAGCGCAAAACAATGCTTGGTTATAGAAGGGAACTGATCCTGAAGCGAATACGTAAAATCAATTAACTTGCTGAGTACTTTTAAAGACACTACTTTTCCTCTTATTCGCGTTTATATTCATCATCTACTATTAATCTTTATCCTCAGAATAATAAAGTACAGCAGAAGTCCTAGTTAGAATCCAAATTGTTGTCACTTAAGAACGATGACAAATCTGACGAAGATCTTACCAGGAATCGATTTTTTCTTCAGACAAAATGACCGAAAGTCTGGATCAACGTGTCATACACAAATTTTCTCGATCCTGAAAGGTCTTCAGAATCAATTACCACTCGGTTGTGGTTCCCTTTTCTCAATGTCGTCAAGGTAAGATATGGGCATCGGATATGGCTAAGTGTGGGTGTGGGCCTAGTTTTTATCAGACATCAACACTCACATCCACCGCCATCCGCAATCACACCCACACACCCACACCCATACCCACACCCTGTTGATTAATACCTCATTGAACAAAGAAAGAAATGGTTCTGATTAGTTTCGTGCGTCTGAAAACAATACAAGTTAGTTCTCTTTTTGACTTTTCTTATCAATATTATGTAAAACGTTGAAAGGAGAAAAGAAAATAGGTAACAGTATCCAAATATGACTGCATTCGTGTTGTGAAATAACATTGGATGCTTACATGGCGCATGGCTTGATGAATCATTACTTCAGGTAATTTCTTTCAATGGTGATAACTTATGATGTACATTTAGTTTTCATGCTCATATGCAATAACAATCAGCATAGGTTTTTTCCAATTGTTTACCATATAAATAGTATGCCGTCTATTCACATTATGAGTAGCTTCTATTCGCAACACAATGAGTATGTCTTTCAAGCCACAAAATACGAAGGTTGCTGCGACAAAGCGAATAATAAGGTATAGAGATATATTAATAAATGTGTTTATTATTCGAGTTTGCATATGTTGAATATTTTTAGAGATTTGAAAGATCTTAACAAACTTCCAATACCTGGACTCGGTGTTACTTGTCCTGATGAATCAAATCCATTTGTTTTACATTGCAACGTATGCATTTCAGCAAATATTTGATCCACACATAAAAATAATTGACTTGTTATTTAGGTATTGATAAATGATGGACCCTATCATGGAATCATGATTCATTTAATTCTTCGTATTCCAGAAGATTATCCATTGACAGGTCCGGCTGGAAATATAGCACCTGGCTTAGAATTCGATTCTAGATATCATGGTCATATTCATGAAGACTATAGGTATGATTATGTTTTGATAGTGAACTCTCTAACTTGTATCTTTCGCTTTCAGAAATGGACATGCTTTGTGTAATGATTTACTGACGAATTACGCTTCTTATTTTCGCGCTATCGATGGAGGTACCATCAAACAAGCCAGTGGTTGGAGGTAACTAAACGAGTTGTAGACATTGTATAAATTCTCCAATCATTTTCTCTCGTATTTCTAGTCCTGGTTATACTTTATCAACAGCACTCCTTCAAATCGTTACATTTTTTGCAGATCCTGATCTTAGTTTTAAGCCCTCTTCAGAGAGCATTGCTCATCTCCGTGGTATGGTGAAAAATTTCACATGTACAACATGTGGTCATTCGTATGCCAATCCAAATCCGGCTATAATCGGTTATAATGAGAAAAAGTCAGATGAAAAACAAACAAAAGAAGAAACCATGTTGAAAAAAGAAGAAGAAGAAGAACTATTGAAATCCAAGCGTGAACTAATGGAAAAATTAACATGTGGTGTAACAAAACAAAATGTCATAGAAGATAAAATTTGTCTTGGTTATCCGTTATTAGTTACACGTGATAATCGTGGTCGATTGTGGCCAGAAATTGTTTTGGAACTTATTTCTTATGACGCATACGTTGCAGAAATACAGAAATCGGGTGGAGAAAAATTAGATTTTTATGAAAATTTAAAATTTCGTTCTGTCACAGGAGCAGATTACAATCATTGGTTGCCCTTGTATATTAATTGGAATCATTTTCAACAAGGACAAACAATTATTCAAAATAGTATTAGTGTTATTTACAATGGGACTGCTCAAGGTGGTGCAAGATATGATTTTATGCCATACATGGCATTGAGTGTGTTGACTACTCTAATGAATAAATCAGCTGTTCGTTTATTTAATGGTCAAATGTATGAATCAACACAAGCGATAGAAGCATATTGCCATTTTTTACGTTTATTAATGCATTTTATTGATCTTTTTCCTGCATTAGGTAAAGTAAAAATAGCTATAAATTTGTTAAAGAATATTGTTCATATTTGTTTTTTTTGTTGATTTTTAGATTATAGAATTAATCAAATTGTGGAAAAATTCACAACAGCATTAGATGGTCGTAATAAAAAGGTAGTACCTGATATTGGTGAATTTTTGATACAAATCGCGTTANAAAAAAATACCACATAAATAAATAAATTAAAATTATAAGAATTTTTATAGTTGTTGCGCGTACTCTGAAATTTCAACATTTCAAAAAATATTCGCATTAATAACTACTTTCTAAACACGTCAATTGACTTATTTAACATCATCATACTGTAAAACTTTACTTGTATTATCAGATACATGTTCAATACGTCACTCATGCTGTTCTAATGATAACATATTCAAGATACTTCCCAGAGAAAACAGCAAATATAATTATTTCTTTCCGTTTTGTCGATTCAACTGCTATGTTAGCATGCTGTACTTTGCCTAAAATTAAAACTCAATTAGTTCATATTTTTCTATGTCCGTCTTCGTCTGACCCGACTAGATCAAAAATACGACCGCCTTAGTGATTGATATCTACAATAGTATCCTTTTACTTCATAAAAAACCAAACACGTAATATTTAGACTAAACAATTAGTACCTACAGAGTTTTATAATGATCTAAGTACTGATATTGCTTACGCGCCATTTTCTGTTGCTATGAGAACATATCTTTATAAACTTTGACTTCCCTATCTCCTGCTTGCTAAGGTCTGGAGAGATCTAGGGGAGGAAGGGAAAGACAAGTAAAACACCAAAGAAAGAGTTGTTTTCCGAAAAACTTATATTTTATTTCTTTCGAGTAGCTCACAAAAATTTATACTATCATAGAAATCTAAAATTCTTATTAAAGAACAACACAATATATGAAAGTGTTGTTGGTGATTAGAAACAACGTTGATTAACATTTCTTGTTATGATATAAGATAATTGTTTGTTTATCTAGCACAAAAAAAAGTCTTTTTTTATTCATTACTTTATCTTTAATTTTTAAAAATAAAGAATTCATTTATCCAGATTTTATAAATTAAAACTATATTTATTTTATAATGATTTAAATCGGACTATCATGATCAACCAACTATTCATGAAAGAAGTATCATCACTGCGTCAAAGTTCATCAAAAAAAAAAAGTTCGGAATTTAACATTGAATAATGACTTTAAATTTCTGCTCGACCCAAATTTGGATTAATGTTCCTCTCATCATCTAATAAAAGATTTCGAGCCTTCATGATGTTTATTCATTTATCATGAATGAATATTTTCAAACTGGACAAAAAATAGAAGCGCATCTTTTTATTTTCTTTATCGTTGACCCTATTTTTTTATTGAATAGCCATCGTCTTCTTTACGTTTCAGTTAAAGATATGTAGATAAATGTACTAAAAAAATCACTTTCGCATTCATTATCGGCCGAAGTAATTTGAATATTTAAATCATAATTAGAACTGTTACCATTATCAAAATTTGAATCTTCATCGTGACAAAGGAGCGTAGGCGGATCACAGAGGATTTTCAACAAATAAAAGTGCCAAAAACAGAGGCACTGTGTAGTTAAATTTCTAAAGCAGGGGGAATGATACTCTATAACTCCCCCTCCATTTACGCTTCTGTTTATAGTTCCTTTTTTCTCTCATGTTCATTCTAGCGAAAAATGTTTTTTTCTTCTTCCAAAAAAAAAAATATATTTCCTTTATATGTAAATAAGATATTGCTTTCTCTTCTATTCTTTCGCAACTTCTTTTTCCAATAAACACCATGCAGCAATAGTTCAACGAAAAAAGTTTTAAAGTTTTAAACGATTGTTTTTTTTCAAAAGATCTGGGTCTTCTGTTATTGCAGGAAGTTCTAATAGGTGGGAGATGATTCAAATTGGGACCGTAGAACAGTCTAGGCGGATCTTAGATTGACCTGAGTCTTCGATTGGAAGCTAATACGTTTAGTTTTTTATTTTATAAATATAAATATTTAACATTTATTAAATAAAGTAAAGATAAATTAACATTCCTATAAAATAAGAAGATAATAATAACAACCACATCGAGTTTAGGTCTTTCATCATCAATCCATGCAACAAAAGAAACAGAATCTGCAAGTTCGAACATCGATATATTCGCTTGCTTTTGGCTTGATCAAGATATTTATAAAACAGAAGATAATCGAAAAACATTGGAAGAACTGAAACATATTATTAATCATTTAGAAACATTCAATATTGTTGAAGAATGTGAACAAGCCATCAGAAATATTATACATGAGAAAATCGTTCTTATCTGTTCAGATACCTTAGGTCGTCAATTAGTTCCACGTATTCATGATCTTGCACAGTTTAGCGCATGCTATATTTTATGCCGAGATCAAGCAACCAACGAACGATGGACGAGCAAATATGTAAAAGTATGTTACGCATCTAGTCAACATTTTGAATCAGAAATTTGACAAGATTGAATACTCTCAATTGACTCTCATTCCTTTTTTTTTATAACTAGCTAGTGAAAAGGGTGTGAGTGGATATGACTTCATTTGACCTAGATATCTATCTTGTAGCATCCGTTATAAAGTATAGATAGAAATAACTTAATCGGATCGTTATTAACATTTTCATGGTTTCTATTCTGGAATGAACCAGCGGATACTCTAATGAATTCTACATTGTTTCATCGAAGAATTTTATTAACAGCAACATATGTGACTCACTACAATTGATCACTCATAGAGAAAATTTTCTTTTTTGGCATAAATTGAAAATCGTTAATTACAAAGTACGCTTAAGTGAAAATGAACATTAGGCCATCATTGTTTTCAAATGAGAGAGTGTACTTTGTTAAATTTTGTTGCATCTTGTCAAAGAATGCTTTTATCAACAGTAATACTATAAGAGTTTGCCATATAGACACACATTAACGATTTGATTGCTTGTAGCAGTCATTCAGATTCTTGAATATCTGAACAATTACATGTAATTTTCAAACTCATATCGCTAGATGTAGTTTTACACGATATATTCAAAGCACACTCCTTCGATCGTGTGAAAAATAAACAACAGTTTGAATTGGGCGTACAGTATTTTATAAAATTCGAGGAGCTCGACCGAAACATATATAAATATCTTTAATCTTATGTTCTATATTGAATTACGGACAGTTCGATTGCTTTATATTCATAGGTGAAAGGTATTTTTGTTAATCGATCAAAGCTCGTTGCTCAAATTGCCCAAGATCAAATTACTCGAATCAAAGTCGAAGAGTCAACAACTATTACAATAATGAGTAGCAGTACACAATCTTTAGAAAGTCGTAATGCTATGTTCATGTGGTTTCAATTATTCATTGAAGTTCTTCTCCGTATGCATCACACATCTAATGCACCACAAGAACTCATTGATATTTGCAAAAAAAATTATCGAGAAAATTCTTTAGAACTTTCGATTATTAATGAATTTGAATCGACTTACAAATCAGAAAATGCCATCTGGTGGTATACGCGTGAATGTTGTTTTTATCGTATTTTGAATAAAGCATTACGTATTCAAGATTTCGATATGCTTTTTTTACTTCGATTTTTTATTACTGATCTATCAAAACAATTGAATAATGAATATGATCGTTGTTTACGTGAAATGCCGACACGTGATATTATTCGAGTTTATCGTGGACAAGCAATTCATGTCAAAGAATTGAAATTAATCAAATCAAGTATAGGTGAATATATTTCGATGAATTCATTTCTTTCAACCAGTCTTTGCCGTTCAACTGCTCTTAGTTTTCTTAAGATGATTGAATTACATGAAGAAATCGATCGGGTCTTATTCGAAATCGATATTAATCCGCGTGATAAGACAAAAGCTTTTAGTAATATCGATCGGCTAAGTTATTTTAAATGTGAAGATGAAGTTCTTATTATGCTTGGTGCACTATTTCGAATAGAATCCGTTAATAGAGACAACGAGAAGCAATTGTGGACTGTACATGTGACGTTGGTCAACGAAGATAATTATCATTTGAAAGAGACGTTTGCTCATATGAAAGAAAAAATTGGCGATGAAACAAATTTGCATTCTATGGGGAAAATTTTAACTGAAATGGGCGAATATGAACAAGCACGAAAATGTTACAAACGAATGATTTGCGAAGCTCAAATAGATGAAAGCATCGGATATAGTGGTCTTGGATGGGCTGATCACTGGTTAAATGAGTACGATGAAGCTTTGAATAATACTCAAAGAGCTCTATCGTTGATTGATAAACTTCTTCCCGATATTTGTAGTGAAAAAGGTAGATTGTATAGCGCTTTGGGTTTAATTTATTGGAGAAAAAAGCAATACGATCAAGCATTAAAAAATTTGAAGAAAGCTCTATACATACAAGAAAAGATTTTACCATCAGATCATCCAGATCTTCTAGCGACTTACAATCGTTTGGCTATTACATATAGTGCGGTGAATGAAGTACAAATGGCTTTCGAATATTACAATAAATGTTTGAACATTCGACTGGCTACATTACCACATGATCATCCTGATATTGCCACATCATACAATAATCTTGGGTGGTTACATAATGAACGTACAGGTGATCATGCCAAGGCATTAGATTACTTTCAAAGATCTCTTGTCATTTGTCGAAAAATACTACCACCGACACATCGAGATATCGTTCGAACCGAACAGAATATTCTTAAAGCGATCGAAAAAATGAAACAGAAATCAAAGACAACGACATAGTTTTTTTTTGTTCTGTTTTTGAATATCTCACACTCATGTTTGAAATAACTCACCGAAAATTGATTATCTATATTCATGAAGAGTTCAGATTAACTAAAACATAAGTCATTTCCTAGTCACATATTATCTCATAAAATGATTTTTGAAACGAATCTAATGGAAAAAATTCCGATGCTAACTGATCTCTCCATCATTCAGTCAGCAAACATGCAACTGTTGAGAAAGATGGCCAACACGAATGGAAAAATGGTACTCTTTTCATATTTTCAAGACAAGGGAGAGACGATCAGATCGACATTACTATTTCTCGAAGCGATTACACGTCCAGAGAGTCTTCAATATTTTCTTGAAAACGACAAACACCTTGTCGGTATCATGATGGAATTTCGAATGTTGATGAAGATAATCCATCTATAAGAGTAATAAATGTCTTTAAAATGGACAATGAGAGTCTGGTAGAATAATACGTTGTCCGTATTACACGGCAAAAGCTAATGACAAGCGAGGAAATCATCGATCGAGCTGTTAGTTTTACCAATGGATTTTTTTCAAAGTTGCAATGCGTGCAACGAAAACGAACTCTTTCATTCATTCTTCTCTCTCGCTTGTGCTCATTGCCAGGTATAACGGTACGATCTCGTGAGAAGAAAAAAAGAAATAATGAAAGAATTTTTGTTCAGCTACTGAGAATCTTGTATTAACTTTTTGTTTTTGTGAAGTTCTTCTGAAAACAGACGAGCACGTACGATTCTAATGGAATAAATTGTGCATCATCTTACGACCAATCTTGTTCCTTCATATGCAAAGCATTAAAATAGCATTGACAATCGACTGTAGATAATTATGCCATCATTTCTTCTGGATCTTCTACCTGTCGAAATTCTTTACATTATTTTCGAATTTTTTTGCGCTCATGAAATTCTGTATTCTTTTCAGAATGTGAGTGAGAATATCTATAAACTCTTAATCAAATACAGAGCTTATTTGGTTAATTTCAAATCAGCCCACAAATGACACTTCGATCTTGTGTGTCGTCTTATTCGACCTGATCAAATTGTTTCACTTACATTTTCGAATAGTTATGATATATTTGGTCAGTCACAACTCTTTCTCTCACTTTTTTTCGTTGATCAATATTGATCATAATTCCCTATAAGTTTTTGCCGATTTACACAAGCTGAACTATCTCGTCTCGATTCAAATCAATCCCATTTATTAATTCTCAGTCGAATTGCTTGGAGTTCGACTACAACAACGCATTGTCAATTCTGATCCGGAAGACTATTTCGATCACAGAACACTGGATTCTCCTATCCAATTGTCTTGTTTACGTTATTTGGCACTAGGACGATGTTCATTCGTTAAATTTCATCGAATCCTTCTTCTTGCAACTAATCTCTTTTCAGTAAATGTTTCAATCGTATGTTGGAGTTCTAGTGAAGTCAATCAATTGATTAATGATATTCGAGACTCATTAGTTTCGAACTGTTCATTTGAACATGTCGATTGATTCTCTAAGTAAGTTGAACAATTGAATCAGATTTCTGTTTGGATTTTTTTATTGTCTGTGAACTGACTGTTCTCTACGGTGGTGACAGAAGCTTTTCTGGTGGAAATCAATGGGAACTATTCATTAGTAGACAACTAGTTGCACTTGTTCGATTCGATTTTCATTTCAAATTACAATACTCAGAAATAAATAATGATGCGGAGAGTGTACTCTCCTCATTTCAAACATCGTTTTGTATTGGAGAAAATTGACATTGGTTTGTTGCCTATTATGGCTATGTGTCGACTCTTTTCACTGTGCCTTGATTTTCTCCGACAGCTATCTCACAACTATGTGTGCCAGTACAACCGCATGCAACAACTTTACCTATAGAAGAACATGGGATATTTTACGATCATATAACTAGACTCTTAATGGACGATGGTAGTGCTTCTTTGTATTCATATAAACATGTTCAGAAACTTTTACTGAAACATATTCTTGATTTGTCTAAAGTCGAATTTCTGGCTATAGACACAACGGCATTGACATTCGATACACTTGTTCAACTCATCAGTCAATCGATGCCTCGATTATATCATCTGAAAATCAGTTGGTTAACATGGACAAAGTCTAGTTCTGTCAATTCTATTTCTATATTTAGTATTCGCACATTTGAAGATAACGTACATTTCAAATGGACTGAACTTTTTTCATGTGTCGAGAGATTAATTGTTCAGGTCAATATTTGCCGTCAAATGACAACTTTTAATTGATCGATTTGAATACTTATCATATAGTACATTCTTTGTTGAGAACTATCGGATCAATAGAAAAGGGGATCGAGGTAAACCTCTAGTGACACGGCATTGGCTTGTCAACTATACATATCGCTTGTCGATGAATCAGAATTTCATGTGTCGAGTCGACGATGAATATCCCTCATAGATTCATTTATGGATCGGTGATAATGACCTAAAACTGGAGAAGACAAAAAAGACTAATTACTTGATGAAGTAGATGTTTACCGCTCTGTTCGTTAAAATAGTTGACGTCCGACTTTAATGAAATCATTCTTGAGACTTTTTTTTTGTCATATGTTCACCTGTTTCAAAATGACTTTTTTGAGTAATTAAGATTACACGTTTTCGAAGTAACGGAATAATTGTTGATAATTTTAAAATTTCCATCGCTTGCATTGACCAATTGAATATCTTTCAATTCTTTTTGTTCTTATTCAAACATTTGACGAATACCATCTAATTCATCGTCAGTCTGTTTTTGCTCGATTGTGGTCATTGGCAAACGAGAATGCTCAACGTTGATGTCACCATTATCATCCCTTATCTTCGAATCATGATGAAACAGTTTCTTATCGGCACACTCTGAATTCTTCGAAAATATTTCCATGTATTCAGATCCCATATTTATTGCATCATTCATAGTTTATGATAGAAACCATTCATCGAGATTTTCAACTAGATCAAAAGTACTATAGCGCCGTGGGATTCTTGAACTCATGGGGGTATTATCATCATCACTCAAATTCACATCAGTACACTTCTCAACATGTTTTACAAGCTGCTAAATCACTTAATACTTATACTACTAAACATTCGTCTTATGGCTATGAAGGAATTCTGTATGAATTTCATTTCAATGATTGAATCACTCGTTCGACAATCAAAGAACGGCGTATTTAGGCAAAAGATGGGTTTCAATTGATTCCTTATAGGTGTTTCGAAAAAGAGCTGCTAGAGACATTTGTGTCCAATCGCAGCCATTGGTGGAATATCGAAGATCGACAGTCAGAGTTTCAATCTGTACTGTTTCAAAACACTAAATTTTTAGACGATATATTCTACGTGCTAACAATAGATACAGGATATATTATTATTACTGAAACTGAAAATATACAAGTCTTAATCAACTAATCAATCATCATCATTCTTTCAAAATTTATTTTTATAGTACTTCACATGTCTCCATGATAAACCGTATGTTTACATGATGCAAGATAATGCTTATTAGACTAACAAGAAAGTACAAGACCATCTGTGATTTGTATTGCTGACCAAGAAAACGAACTAGTATTGCTTAATCTGTCCAACTGAGATAGAGATGATTCAATATCATTACACTTTTTCTTGATCACATACTCGAATACAAAAGTAAAAATGGTTTGTGAGACATACAACATTAAATTTTTCTTTTTCAAATGATTGAAATTGATTCGCATCCTCGTCAAAAATCATTTCAGACAAATGACCTTTGATCAATGTATAACAAAAGTTCGAGTGTATACTTAATATTGTTGAGATAACTTTCTGATATCTTCTTAAAATAGACGTTTGCAACAACTAGAAGATGTTCAGTTGGAATATTCAAGTATTGTTTTATAACATTTTGTGTTGTTCTTCGAGTAATAAATCAATATCAAATAACTCAAGTGAATATTGATGTGTCAACATAGTTTTGATGAAGATCTTAATCATGGCGAACAAAGTCAATTCACATATGAATTAACATAAGTCGACGACAGATCAATATTGATACATTCTTCGGAATTCAAAAAGGTTGATTTCAAAGGCGATTCTGTTCAGAATAGATGGGTGTAGATCGTCTCTTTATCTATACTCACTGAGAAATGCTATTTTTCTTATGATTATTTTATTATATAAACAGAAAAGTTCTATGGAGATCTACATTAAATTATGATAACCAGATTTCTACAAATTCTCCGTTATTTTTAACATTGACCATAGTTTCATTCAAAATAGTATTGGGAAATTGTTGATGACGTTTTTCAATAATATCATCACGTGAAAATGGATCATCAAATAATGTAACTTGATCATAATTAATTTTAGCATAAGACAAATTTTGCAGATGACTAAGAAATATCTCAATAGTAGATATACAATTATCGAATGAAAATACTTTAAGTTCAATATGAGTAAGTGATGGAAAACGTTCAACAAATTTCCATGAAGAATTTGAAGGAAAATAAATATTTTCTGTTATTAATTTGAGTATTTTAATTTGTTTAAAAATTGGAATAAGAGATGGATTATCGAATAAGTTCAAGGACATTAATAATCGAACCTTAATTTTAAGATCAATTAGATTTGGACATGCCCTAAAAATAAAACACAAAATAACATAATCATTATATTCATTATTAACAAAAGGAAATATTACTTAATATAGTTGATAATACATAGAAACATTTTACTACTTACCATAGAATAAATTGAATATCTTTCCATCAAGATATGTGAAAGTTTGGTGCAAATTCTATACGAGTTATATTATGTAAATGGGCAAAATGTGAAAGGGAAATAACATCATCATCATCATTTGTACGACGAAAATTAACTAAACAAATAATATTCAAAAAAACTACAATAAATTCATCTATATACGGCAAATGTATGAACATTTTTTTGGCATAGCTATACATAAAGAAGTGATTTGTGCAAATAAAGGATAAGACCAAGTAATAATAGGTGTGTCCCATGTCATATATATATTCAAATGTGTTTCATTTTCATAAAAACAATGATGATCATCTGTTATTGTTGTTGTTGATCGTGTCTTCAATGAATCCCAATAAATCAAAGGAATATTTACCTTTACTTGTGATAGTTGTTTCTGATAATTCAATGTACGCAACATCAAAAATTCTTCTAAAATAAGAAAAACAAATGAATCATTAAATATAAAATAATTATCTTCACAATATTCATTTGTTAAAAAGATCAACTACCAATTGAACTAATATTTTTTACTTAAAACTTTATTTACCTCGATGTATCCAATTAATTCTCCATTGATCAATAATCATATGCCAATTAGAATATTTTTCAACAAAATATGCAAATGAATTACCAATAATATCTAAATTTAATTCAGGTAATGGTTTAAAAATTGACATATGAAATTTAAATTTAGATAAGCATGGTACATAAAGTTCTAACATTTGTTTCCATACATAACCATCAAGTAATTCAGCAACATATGGCCATTCTACTTTTCCTACGGCAAGAACAAAATGAAATCGAATAAGATTAGGCATATAACGTAAAATATAAGAAATTGAACGACTGTCACATTTAGCATAAATTTCTAAATCGAAAGATATCAATTGTGTTACTATAGGAAGATCATTATCGTTAATCGATGATGTTTGAATTGAAAAACTAAGAAAAAAGAAAAAAAAAGGTACACTTAAAATTATGTTTTTGAACCTCTTTCTTTTTGTGTACTCAAAAAGTGAGTACACTCTAGAATCGGCCAGTGTGCCCGTCCGGCCGGCCGTTTATACGATAACTTTTGAAAGGAGGGTTCAATCGCGATGAAATTTTCTACACAGTTCAGTTTTAACAATATCTCGGTCGAATTCGAAGATGAGCATGATTGGTCGAGCCGTTCCTGAGTTATTGCAAAAATACTCATTTTTTCCTATGGCTTCCTATGCGAAAATCGACCCATCCTCGCTTTCGTAAAAAACTTTTCCTATTATACTCAAACAAAACCCCAACTATTATATACCATTCGATAGAGAATTTTACGAGCTACAGAATGGTATATAAAACATAAAGAAACACGAAGGCTAACTCACCTATTGGCAAGATAATCAGACGGAAATAGGTTCTGTTTTCGTCCACGCTCTAGTGGATCCGAAAATGGAGCTCTACCTTCCGANACATGTTTAGCTTAGCTTGATTAAAATATGAAGATTATTTACAATGGCAAATAGACTAGTGAATTACAACAAATCTCGATTGCATTCTAGTAAAGTTAGCATTGAGAGCATTTTCTTAGAGAGTTGATCACGATGAGGACGCATGAGTATGTTACTCAAAGAAAACACCTATTCAACTAGAGCGAAGGTAGCTGTTGCACAAAGTATTCTTGTAGCAAGTCGATGGAAGTATAGATAAGAATTCTTCTTCAGAAACACCAGACAAGTATCATCATTATGTTACTTTTCGAACATCCAGATTTTGCCTTCGATCGATTCACAGATGCATGAATGTTTCCTCTTCATCTGTGTTTGTTGTTCTTCGTAACCGGAACAGAATCGTTTACGCTTCAAGCTTGGTAGGTTGCTCAATGTGTCATCGTCAGTTGTGTAGCATTCATTAATGGACGATTCGATTATGCATTCTCAAGTATTTCTTAGTGTACCGTGCAATTGCAATTGTTGATGACAACAAGAGAAGATGATTCATTGAAATCATCTTGCTCAGTTGATGACAACGATTGATCATATGATTGTTTAACCATAGAAAAGTTTGTTCCTTCAACTTTCATTTGAATGAGAAATTTTGTTCTGTTCTATCACCACTCATTTCTCACATATTTTATATTATTCAATTTTCTCTCTTCATCAACGTCATGTTGTTACATTTTCAAACTAACAATAGCACTGCCCGATTGGCCGTAGAACAATCGACTAAATGAGCGGTCAGTCATTGTCTCGAACATTACCATTACGGTGTGGGTGGGTGTAAGCGTAGGTGTGGGCTTGGATGAGTGTTGTGATTGACAAAAGAGATCCACATGAACGCCCATCACACTTTCACCCTCACCCACATCCTAAAGGCTAAGCCCTCCTACTTTATTTTAGGTCTGGAGATTCTCTTCATGTATTCAAAGATCAAGTTTAGAAGCAGTTGATTACTTTTGAGTCTTCTTCATAGTTATTAGATTTCACCGTTGTATTCTTCTAATAAGATATAATTAAGGCCAGCTCTAGTGTGGATTATTTCACAGACAAGATGACTTTTTTCTCGAGGTTAATTTGTCATGTCTGTAATGACAGTGACTCAATTAATTTTTTATTAAGATAGAAAAGCGAATATGAGCAACAATGTTGATGATTACAACATAAAAACCTAAGCTTCAAGTCATGCATCGCGACAGTCTTGAATGATAGTAAGTCGAACAATAGAAATCATTCCACCGGTACGACACGCAATCGGCTTCTTATTTTTTCAATCATTACAACGAAATGAGGGACGAAAAATCGCAACCCACCAGACAGACCAATGAATATACTCAAAAAGATTGTTAAGATTTCTACAGCATCAAATCGATAATGATATGTATAGGAACATTGTTTTGGTGCACAAGCGTCGAAAAACATCTCGTAGGATGTGTTGCTAATCCACGTTTCAATAAACATATTGTAAGCTAATGTTTCAATCGTATCATTAACAGCAAACCGTGTAGATGCAGAATCCAACATTTCAGGAATACGGTAGAAAGCGGCCCATTCTTCCACCGTCATTTCTGTGTTAACATTCATTGTGTTTCGTAATTTACCAATACACGATATAGAATAGAAACATGATAGTGAAGAGCGCAAAATTGTTTCAAGTATAAAGCAGTCGCGCATCAAATCCTTGAATGAATAGTACGATGTAAAGTTGTAAAAAAGTTGTACTGGTACTGTGCAAGATCGTCCTGTAGAGCAAGAGCAAGTCGTGTTCTGGTTGGTTTTTTCATTATTGACAGGTACACTAAAGAATGAAGCATTCTTGGCTTCACTACTATCAGCCATGACTATTGTCCAATTAGAGGAAAATAGGCTTAATAATGCATTACTCTGTATAATCGTGCGAATCAGATCTAATGTTCTCGCAAACGCGACTGGAGTGGATGTTTTGAGTCGATCGAGAGTAGCATCAATTTCATTTTTAAACTGTGTTCGCAGTATTACTTGATATACTAAAATATTTGATACAAGAAATGTTTCAATCGTATGAGCCACACTGCGTTGCGCGGTTTGACAGAGTTTCGTGAGACCATCGGTAAAGTACTGCTTTCATGAGTTCAAATCTATTGGATCTGCCAAAGTCATTCCCTTTAGGATATTTGCGAATACTCCGAGACTAGTTGAAATTATTTTAGTTTCGCATACTTGGTGAAAAGAGCTAACTTCAAGTCGATTAACAAATGCACCGTAAGGAATTGATATTTGCGTACATGAGCAATCCATGTCATTTGAATTCAGATGAAATAAATGCTCATAATCTTCAATCGATGGATACAAATATGTTTTGGTTACGATGTGATCAATAATTGATGCATAAAATAAAATGATAGTGAGTGAACCAATGAGCAAGGCGAGATATATTCGAGTGACCAATTGCTGTTGACGAACATTAACAGCATCAACCAAATTTGATTCGAAAAGATTCAACGTTTTAATTGATTGAATTACTTTAGCCACCAAATTGTGATCCCGAACACCCTCGGTAGGTACTATTAAAAATGGAAGACATCGTGTTGAATAAGTTCACAAATCAAACTCAAGATTATAGCAGTCTGAAAAACTATAGGCTGTTTTGATTTTAAACATTTACGTTTTCAAACTTTCACTGTTGAATAGTTTTCAAAATCCCTCAGTGTCGAAAGAGATCTGTTTAAAAATGATCATCGTGTCATAAAAACTAGGGGTGACACTTTTCCTTTCATTTCTAAAAAGAAAGGGAAGTTGTAAAGCGAGGTGAATGATAAGTTTCACAAGCTTTCTTCTATATATCGCGTATGTTTGTCAAATGATGCCCAAATAAACATACGATTGATATTATCAGATTATTCTTTTATTGTTTTTTTATTCATTTCTCTCGTTCTTCCCATTTCTAACTCTCCAGACACTCTTCTACTTTTTTTTTATTCTAATTACTTGATTCGGCATGCTCTCGTGTATTTTGTTGGGCTGTGGCTCTCTCCTGATTCATGGCTTTCAGTAGATTCCAACGACATATAATTATGAGAAAAAATAGTTTTTTCTGAATTTCTGATGCAATTGAATTCTCGATTATATGACAACACGTCTTGCTAGTAATAAAAGCGATCTTTAGTAATAATAATCATTGCTTCTTCATTCTAAAGCTTTTTTATTGTTCAAAATTTTTAAGTGAAACAAACCAAGAAAACCACCCGACATATCGTAGAGTAAAACATAGTAGATAATTTTGCATCAAGTTTTGCTTTCAAATCTCGATTTTCATTTGTTCGTATTGTATGTTATTAACATGCAGGAAAGTGAACTACTGATAGAAGGAGACCGCATAGTTTTAGTTTTTTAATATCAAGAATCTAATACCTTTATGTTTTTTCTCCTTTTCTCAAATCTGAACTTGAACAGAAGAGCAAGCACTTGAAGTGCACATGCAATCAATATTCTTTGCAAAATACAATGAGTGTCATAAGATGTTGCGCAGCTCAGGAAAGGAAAGAGCTACCGACATGTGGTTCTTATTACTCGGAAGTGAAAACTTGGCGACGTCAACCTGTATCAAATTCAAAAGCTTGATAGATTGTCGTAAGGAATTTCCTTATAATCCTTGAAAAAGTGCCTTGCCTATCAGCAACTTTTATCAAATTCCTCCTCCCGCCCTCAACTTCATCTTTCTTTTAGTTTATGTTCTACTCTGTTGAGCCGTAAATGCCAGAGATACTTTCGTTTTCCAGTTTACATGCTGAAATTCAAGCATCATAACCTCTAAAAGTCATGCTTTTAACCTCTCTCAACTAGGATTTGAACAAAAAATAATTTTCTATCTGTGCTGAATCTTGTAGCGATGCTCGCTTTGTTCTCAAAAGAGATCAAAGTTTAACAAGAAAGATTAACATAATAGGCGATCTTCCACTCCTCCTATCGTTCAACATGACGGACTGGAATCATTAAGTTCACAACTGAGTGAGCTCCAATCTTCAGCTTAGGCAAATCAGACATCCTTTTGAAAGATATTTGGAAACTTAGCCTACTTTATAGAAAAAAATCTTGATTTCTCATGCTTTCAGAAAATGCATCGATCTTCAAGTGCTACAGTTAATTCTTCTCTCACAACAATTTTAAAAACATATATTGCAAGTTTTTGCTGAAAATGCAAGTTCTCTCCGATGTGAACTTGGTGACTCACGTTTGTCACATTGACATAGTTAAGATGAAAATTCAATGAACCTTACGCAAGTAGACTTTAACCCATTCGCGGCGATCTGAATATTGCTTTCTCATAATTCGTGAAAGGTTTCATGTCTTTATTTGTAGCAAATGTAGTACCGCAACACAACTATTATCAGTGTTTCTCTTATCAATATGAGCTATGTATATTCCTCTACCAACGTTAAAAAAAAACAGCCCATCTAGTCAAAGTATGGCACAGATATTCAATTTTTTCTATAATAAACGAGCTTTTGAACCACCCTATAGTGACTTTCATCTGTGGGACCCATCGCCGCGAAACGGTTAAAAAGCATACGATGAGCACGACCAGTAATCAAAAATTTGAAATATATTTTTTTGTTTGTTCTATGCGAACATTGAATCATTCGACAACTATCAGATTTCGATCACTCGAAAACTATATCATCTCGAGCAACCATTTTTCGACTTTTCGAACATCTTTCGACAGCTTGGCATTCACCGAAGTTTCGGGTATTCGGCATGAAAAAACCTATCGAGAATAGATTAACGACTCCCCGATCATCTTTCAACCATTCAAAGCGTGTCGAAGTTCTGCCTACCAGAAGAAAAGAACCAAATAGAATGGATACATTCAAGTGCTCCAGCAAAAGCAAGCCTAGCGCAATAACAATTGCGACTGTTGAATTCAATGCTGATTGTGTGAAACCTTTTTAAAAAGTATTTTTGAAACGCTTTTTTTTATTTCACAGCCTTAGGAGAATTATTACATTTTGACACATTTTCAATATAATTTCACAATTTTCTAAGCAATATTTCACATGAACTGATGAAAATCATAAGCGAATACTTGCATCGTGCTAAACAACGATATAATCATGATGCATTTGCGCGTTGTGAGCCTTAGAAAAAGAATTCTAAATATTGATTTTTACGCTTAATCATACCGATCAATCATTTGCCAAACAAGCGTTTTTAATAGCACCTGAAATTTGAGAAAATTTTTTCTTTCGTTAGACGCATGCAAAAATATTTTTTATCTTAAATAAAAACTGATGTTTAACTTCTACAACTCACTAGCAAATGTCAGAGTAGCAAAAAAATTTGAAAGTATTATCTTTTTCTGAACTCAAAAAAATGACTTCGATTGAAGAAAGTGAGTTCATATTTAGTGCAGATGCTCAACGAAAGTTAATCGTAAGTAACTCGGTTTGAATCTTCGGGCGCTCCTATATTCAATAGGTTTCGATGACTCGGGAGTGGAACATCTATCGGATGAATGGTTTTTATTTTAATCACTAAGATCTCTTTGACCCTATCGTTCGAGTGGTTGAAAGCAAGGAGTGGGAAGAATCCATCGCCGAATCCTCGACTTATCAGAAAATGAAGGTTCGAGCTTTCCACATAAAACTTCGATGTTCGCCGAAAGCTGAAATCGACTCGTCGAAATGTCTATCGAATGACTGATTGGATGCTGGCTAGAAAGGCGGTTTTCCGAGAATCGTAACAGAAATTGCTAAGATTATCTCCTACACATTCAATTTTGCATAGATTGATGGTGCTCAGTGTTCAGTTTCAAGTAGTGAAAACTACAGTCGCTAGTTCCGCGTGTTCTTCAGTTACTCAACATCTCCCGACATATTTTAATTTAAAAAATGACGCTACAAAATCTTACATGCGTCGCATTTTTCTCGTTCAATATATTTATTTCTTTGATATCAAAAGGGATATGGTACTCAGACTGAGCGTGTGAATTTGAGTGTGAGTGTGGGGTATGGCTTCGAATGTTAATGAAAGACTAATACCGACATCCCACCCACATCCACACCCACACCGGTAGTGCCACATTCTAGTTGTAGTCGAATATGTTCTCACAATCTTTTTACAGAGGACTTTGCTGTCGGATTGAGAAGCGAGTCATTTGGTCACAGAAAGGGATTATTTTTGCACAATACACTCACCACGAACGATTCTCCGATGTCTCCATTTTTCGAAAATAACGAGAATAAGCTTTCCAATCAATGGTACAACTAATCGAAGACCTCGATTGAGTCCACTACAAACTGAAACAAGCAATAAAATTGCGATGATAATATTCCGACGCTCGAATATTGTATATGAACAGCTGAGAGGTGCACATTGGCTGTAATACAGAGCATAACGATCATTACTGATGATTGAGGCTTCCAAAAACATTTGGTTGATTAAATCTAATGTACTGTCATCGAATCGAGTCGGAATCGATGTATTGAGTGGCTTGATATCAGGTGGAAACTCAGGAATGATTATGCCAGCGTATGTTGCCCGTATATTTTCAATATGAATTTTATTGTACCACCAGTCGGTGAGAGAGCTAAAGAATCCGATTAATGGCGTGCAACCCACAAATATTTCATAAGAAACTTCCAGAAATTCGAAGAAACTCGATCCATTTGTAAACAGAACAGATCTTAAAAGGCAAACATCATAATTAGTTGTGCATGAACATGGTTCAGTGACCTGTATGCCTTCGGCAGTTATTTGTGCTAGTGGATAAAGCAGTACGTCCTCAATATTTACTTTGTCGTCATTACCCATTGTAACTTGGAAATTAACGTTTGTTCCCGATAAAAACTGATTTATAGTACCAGCAATATCAATCCAATTTAAAATACGTACAAAGTTGTTACGTGTTTCATGGATAAATGCTTCGGCCACTGCTTGAGTTTGTTGAACGAAGAGTGATCGAGGAAGAAGATGATTGCTAACGAATAGTGTATTGGTGAAAACACGTTGACTATCTTCAATATTGATTGTAGTCAAAGAGCAGAATGTAGCCAAAAGTTGAAAATACAACACACCTGAAGGACGGAAATCACGTGAATATGCTGTCTCTGTCCAAGGAGGTATAAGAGTCGGATCGAACAAAGATAGATAATTTAGCCATATTGGTGAAACCATATCGCTCGAACATATTTGATGTAATACAAATGTTACATTTAGAAATGTCCCATAAGGTACAGACAAACGTGTACAAGAACATTGTATGGTATTTGAGTGTTCGTTGAATAGTTTCTCGTAGGTTTCTAGAGATGGATGCATGACCGTAACGGTTTGATTGTGATTGGATATAAATATGTAAAAGCCAACGATGATCGAACAAGTGATGAATAGTAAAATGAAGAGTCGTGTAAAGAAATACTCACGTATTATATTAGTGGATGTTCGAATTTTCTTCGTTTTGAAAAGATTTAACTTACTCAGTTGCTGATAAACAAAATTTGGTAGACGCTGACAATGACCGAAGAATGTTATTTCTAAGAAGATTTTAAATTTAATAGAATACAAAACTTTTCTACAAACTGCATATTAAAACTCTGAAAGCCAATCAAAAGAAACCATTACTCTCAATATAGTGATAGTAGAAAATCTTTAGTACGATTATTCGCTACATTAAAATGTGAAGCACGGCAAATTTTTAAGTAACATCCTTTCGGTACTTTGCTGGATGTGAATAGGCTTAGAATATGCAACGTTTTCATTGATTTTTTGAATTTTTTCCAAAACTACTAAAATCGAACATTTTGAAAGATGAAGCATCTCCTCTAAAGAGATGTAATATAAGATCGACTCGAAGGAAGAGTACAATATCAATTAACTGAATGATGTAAATATCAAGGATTCCTTTTTGCGACTTCTCTAAGAGTCAAATCACAATAGTATTTTCATATGAATCGTTTCAAACGTTCAAAGATTAGTGTTTTCTGAATATTGTTACAAATCAGATTTGTATTTGAGAAAAATCGAGAAAATAACGCAATTGCTGTTTTGAATAGACTTCGACTATCAGGATTCGAGCTATTACATGAATTTTGTTGTCACTTACGGTTGCGTAAAATAACCGTATCATTCTGTGGAATGGTGTCGTTTGAAGCAATTTTGGTTTTCCAGCGAAAAATTATTTTTACTATAAATGGTGTCATAAGACGTAAGATAGAAGACAGAGCACCAAAGGTTCCAAGAATTGTAGTAATAATGAAGAGACGTGAAAACCGATGAGTATATGAGAAAGCACAATAATCAGGCTTGCATTGACTGTAAAATGAATCGAACATTATTTCACTATTCAATTTATCAATCATTAAATCGTCGAGAAGCGTTTGAACAGTAGAATTTACCAGAAAGTGATTGTTGGAATAATCGGATAATAAGCTCACTGTTTCTATCGATTGCTTATGTAGAAGACGAAAGCATGTTAAATCATAATAACATTCTAGTGTAGAACCCAACGTTGAATCAACAACATAACAATCAACTATCATTCCTGGAACTACTACTAATTGATCTCGGCTGTCTTTGATAAGAGCTGGACGTGGACATCCGGTAATAGACAAGCACGAGCAATTTTCGAATACCACTGGTAACATTTTTGGGTGATTCCAATCTCCAAAATTCGATAGCGGATATCNTCAATGTCTTGAGAAGGTCACATTTGTTTTTGTTGACATTCTCAGGTGATACTAATCTCGATTACATATATCCCGCTGGCCAAATCTCAGGTGAAAAGTCTTGAATTCTATTTTTTCGAAAGTATCTTGCTATGGATGACAAATTTAGTAAAACAACCATAACTCAACATCATGTTGCCATGGGCCGAATCATTGAACAGGTGCACTAGTATTGAGATCTCCCACCCTATGGTAGAAACATCAGTTCCATCTGTGACTGTCACTTAGGCGGTTCCCTCGTAACTAAGCATTTTGTGTAAAAGAAAGATATTTGATATAAGGAAAATGACTTTAGTTCTAACAGTAGTTTGAATAACTAACTAGTTTAGTAAGCGAATGCTTTTGAAGTGGTGCAGAAATAGCAATTTTTCATACTATTGTCTTCTATATGGATTTCTATAGAACTCTACAGATTATTTTCTGAAGTTAGGAGAGAAAGAGTCAAATTGTCATTGGTTTAAAAGAAGAATATTCAGACCTAATGTCATAGGATTAGCTCTTGTTAAAGTTGTTGAAGAAAAATTATTTTCATTGTGAAAACTTTCACAATGAATTCGACACAGAAACTCTTGTACTGCGTCAGTGTCTGGTGTATAGTTCTACATTGTAATGCTTCATTTGTTTGAATAGACCCTCCCTCTAAAAGAGCATAGTACATCAAATTTAATATATCATTTTGCTTTTCTTATCAAATGAGCTCTTTTTAAAATAAACTGAGATTTTTGGAATCTCGTCATAAAAATACAAGGATAGAAAGAATAGATATATTCTTCACGAAGAGTATTTGAATTATACTTGTTTATATGCCAGTCATCACTAAAACTTATCACTTACATGGAACTTTGTATACTCTTACAGATCTTTCTTAATAATACAGATTAATCCCTCTTAAAAAAGTATATTTAAAATGATGTATTTCATCCATCTAGTTGTTCTAGTTTGCTTATTTTCGTGTAAAATAAATATTTCTCCTTTTTCATGTAACTTTTGTAACATATATAAGAGAAAAAATTGATTTTAGAAGAAAACTCGAACAATTGTGATTTTCGTGTGATCTATCAAAGTTTATATTCCCATCGATCATTATTTATTCTATCCATCACCAATGGCAGCATCACAATTATCGATAAGCAACTTTTATTACGCTTGCCGTAATAACGATATGGATAAAGTGAAATTATTTCTGGAAACTATGATGTCTGATCAAATCGACAAATTGAAACCAAATGATAGTACTACTTTGCATGCTGCATCATATTATGGACATCATGGAATTGTTGAATTATTATTAAAACAAGGTGCATCAAGATCAATAAAAAATAAATACAATTGTATACCATATGAAGAGGGAAACACAGTTGAAATAAAACAATTATTTTCACATGAAAATGTTAATAATAGATTTCTAGGAAATCTAAATAGTACAATTGAATGGATAAGAGTTGGCAAACATATTGATCAAGAGGCCAAAGCAATTCGGAAAATGTTAAAAACTTATTCTGAACAAGATAAAAGTAATAAAAAGAAAATTCTAATAGAGATGATTGATTTGGGCAATTACGAAGGTATTAATAAGATTAAACGGTATTTCGATCAAGCTAATGATGAAAATGATCCCAAATATATATTAAAAGCTTATACCGAAGAAACTGAATTTTATCAAAGATTAAATAGAGAATTAACAAGAGCGCATAAATTGAATCCAAACGATGAAAATCAACATCAATTATTGGATTTTCTTAATCTGATTTTCTGCCGCCCTAGTTTTCGTAAGTATGAATTTCAAGGTTAAATATATCGCGGTATGAAAATGGATGTTTAGGATTTAAAACAATACGACATTAGTGCTAAGATTATGACGAAATCTTTATTATCAACTTCAAAAGCTCAACATATTGCTGAAAGCTTTGCTGCAAAAGAGAAAGCTATTGCTGATGGTAATGCAATAAAAAGAGCTTGTATTTGTATATATAAAATTCGAAAAGCTCACACAGCATTAGATATTGAAGAGTTATCGATGTTTCCACATGAGCAAGAAGTTCTTTTAATTCCATATTCAGCATTTGAAATAGTCAATGTTCAAGAAATTACTAGTAATTATGGAATATTAACTGAAATTGAACTACATCAATGTAAATCATACTTTCAAACCCACAAAGCAATCGCTGTAGGAGGAGGTTTATTTACAGCAGCTATTAGTCCAATTCCAGCTTTTTTCATCGATGATGATCAAAGTCAAGATTGAAATCAGAACTTTCATTTGTACCTTATTTTCTAAGCTTGTATTTATGAATCTTTTTTGATTTGTTCACGATTGAAAATACAAGTGTGCGAAAAGAGAAAAAACTCAACAGAGCCTACCAGAGAGAGAATCATACATATTCAATATCGAGAAAAAGAACAAAAGAAAACGAATGCACTCTAGCATACTAGAAGAGAGGTAGTGTGTGCGTTTATCATGCATGTACACAGAATAAACGAAAACATAGATGGAATACACATACGTGTGATGATGCCAGACAGAAAGAAAAGAAAAGAAAGGCTTTTGAAAAAAACGAATTGGCAAGTGACTCTTTATCGATTTAATTCTCTATCTTGAGGTTGTGAGTGTAGATGTTGGCGAAGAAAAACAACTTACATCCACACCCTCTACAAAACTCTATAGTCAGTTTCTTAGATACATTCGAATAGTGTGAGTAAATATCTACAGAACATTGTATCCGATATTCCTCTGCAAAACATATGACATCTGTTTTTATGATAAATATTATATGTAATGTTCTGGTGAGATTTATTCACACTATTCGAATGTATCTGACAATGGAAGGGTGTGACCTGTTGAGCGAAAAGGCTAAACATATTCGGGCCAACAGAAAGCTTTCAACGAGAAAATAATGAATTTAAAATATGAGCTGCGTATGATGTACCTGGACAGAGATATTCAATTTTTAAGTTATACATTATTAGGGTACAGGGTGTGGGTGTCGGTCTGTGCAAAACAGGAACTAGGCCCACACCCACATCCTCATGAAACAAGTGGAAAGAAACAAGAGCAGAAGGAAAGGAACAATCCGTCATGCATATGTGATAGGAAAGGAAAACTCCATCACATCACATATTTGACAGAAAAGAAAATACACTTTGATAGGTTAATGTAGGATAGAAAATGGAGAAAATCGAGCATGATCAAACAAGTCACATTAAATCTATATCACTACTATAAGCTTACTCTAACGCATACACAACTATTTCCGATCGTCAATGTATAATATGCTTCACTGCTGTTGTTGTTATATCTATTTGACAATGTGATTCGATTAATGTTAATATATCTATACGTGATTTAATAGAGGATAACAATACCGATGGTTTACTTATGCCCATAGTTTGTGGAAGCGGGTGTGGATGTGTGGGTATGCATGTTTTTTTTCACCACATCCGCACCCCATCAACACCATTAACAGTACAAATCAAATGGCATAAAGTTTTTCAAGAATGAGTACTTAATCGGTGTTCGATTGCTCATCATTCTTAGTTTAACAAAAAAAAAATGACATGCATGCTGTCGCACGACATTAAAATTAACTCGGATTTTTCAAGGTTCAACTTCAAGAAATTATAGCTATTAATCTAGTTAAACCACGATCGTGAAGGCGCCTCTGTCCCGTACTGCGTATCCACGCGAGTGATGCACGTCTTTGGCTCTGGCTCGCCTTGGGCATGTAAGTTTTTATATTAGTTAGCTTGGCAACAAGATTGATAGTTTGAACCGAACATGTTCACTGTTCTTGCATATCAATAAGAAAGATTCCATCATCAGATCGAACTCATTCTGATTAAATCCTTCGTCATAAGTATGAAATATTCAATAAAATGTTTATTTTGCACTGCCGAATTCGTCATGTTATGCTACTTACTGATTTAATAACGTCTGTCTCCTCTTCTAAATTTTGATCACGATGATCAAATATTATTTTTAGCATCATATGAGAAGCAATAAGAATTGATACGACACTTGTCGTGGAATTGAGCATGATTGAATAGTCATGCTTGAGCTCTTGCTGAAAAAGGCGTCGTCAAATTCCGAGAAGAATAAGTCATGCTTTTATCCACTTATTTGATTGATGAGTAATGAAGGAGAGAACTATTAAGAGTTGAGCTTCTCTGATGTGAGTCAAATAGGTCTTTCTCTGCAAATACGTTTCTCAGTGTTAGAGTTATCAATCTTTGATTTTTCTACAATTGAGAATCCGAAATGAATATATTGTCGAAAGCATTAACATGTGACAAATGTACATGATAAACAGGGTGTCAGACCTAGTGATTCTCCTTTGAACTCATACGTTGAAAATATGCAGTGCATCTGTAAACTAGTCAAAAGAGAAATACAATGATCCAGGCTTTGAGAATTCTGTTCTATGCTGAGATACTGAGCTGTCTAATTCGTGTGGTAAGAATGGATTTTGATTTCATGTCACATTTATATCGAAAATGAAAAAGTGGGCACAATTTGAACGAATGAGAATTTCAGACATGATGGCTCGTGAGTAAGATATTTTCCATTACTTTTCCACCAACATAGTTGAAAATAATATTTGTACAAAATTAAATAATTCTCGTTTGGATAAGTAGATTGATATTATGTTGAACATGAATTAATTCTCTTTTATTTTATTTTGTTTTATTTCCAATGTAATTTAATTTAATTTAGCTTGATATTAATAATTTATTTAAAAAGTGGTGACGATTCGTATCTCGATGAGATATTTCATCAGACATTAGATTGAAGACAAATCACATAAATAAATTTCATTAAAAAAAAACAGACAATTTGCTTTTTTCTTCTTCTAGTAACGGGCAATCGGAAAGTCTTTTTTACAAAATGTTTGCCACATTTTACTCTCTTGAAAGAATTCTAGACGAGTGAAAAACTAGAGGTTGGAACCAGAATTCTTTTCTCTTACCAAATATGGACTCAGATTAGAGTATAGCTGCGTTTTGCTCGAGGGTAGTGAATAAAACTTTGAAAGACCTAAAAAATGGTTTGAACGAAATATTTTCTTGTATATTTTTGCATTTCTACTATTTGTATTCAAAACTAAACGTCAAAAGTTTTCGTCCTATATCAACTTGTAGAGCAAAATTTGCTCTACAAAATGTGCTATTTCAATTTCTTTTTGTGTCCTAATAACACACCTAAATTGTTTGCTTTTCTATCAGCTGTATTTCTGAAAAATCCGATTTAGATATAAATAGCTATTGCGAGAATGGTTATAGTTTCCCGTGTGTAAAAACTACCTTTTTTTGAACATGACGTTTTGTAACGAATTGTTTGCTCTACAAATTTACTGAATCCAACAGTTTTTAGCACTCTTGCAAAGGAATTTACAGAGGTATCAAATACTTGTTTGTTTTCCACTCAAATCAATTTTTCAGGACGTTCAAATTCTTCTCAATCGGTTTTTTTATTCATCTAGAATACTCTCACGTGGGTCACATATAAAGAAAATATCGCCGAGAAACTTCGAGCCAAGCGCTCCGTTCAAACTATTTATTTTGGCTTTTCAAAGATTTCCTCACTATTCTCAAGCAAAGAACCGATACACAATTTATGAACCCATATTCGAAAGAAACACAAAGCTCTGGATCCAGTTCTTAGTTTTTCACTGATCTAGAATACTTTTAAAAGAGTCAAAAATTGACTTATATTTTGTGAGAAAGCTTTTCACTCAGCCGTTATCAGTGATTATTTCGATAGTGCTACGGAAAAGGATTCAATCCATATCTAGCTGTTACTATTAACGTCTTGTTTTTTCGAAATTACGTTTCTCCTTAATACATTTATTTATGTGTCATTTGTCTTAAATCTAATGTCTGATGAAGTATCTCATCGAGACATGAAACATCACTATTTTGAAATATATTATAACATCAAGTTAAATTAAATTAAATTAAATTGAAAATAAAAAAAAAATGAAATAAAAGAATAGAATTAATTCATGCTAAATATCAAAATCAAACAATACTAAAGAATGAATGTAGTTAATTAGAAAAAACAAAACACAATAGATTTTATGCATATTTCGTCACTTTTTCGAAGTATTAACGATAGGCTTGCTCCCATATTTAAACGAGCGTTCACAATCAATCAGGCCAATATTTGTTGTATTATATTTCAGGAATCTATTATTGAATTGCTTACTTCTCGTTTTTAAATCACTTTCTTGTTCACATAATTCGATATCTGTTTTCAATATATATCATTATCTGAATACATAAAGAATCGGTGTTACCTACAGAAACTATTTTGTCAATAGTATCATTGGTGTGAAAGTCCTTGCAAGCAACAGTATCACGAAAATGATAATAAAATATGATTTTACTAGTAATACAGTTAGATTTTAGAGAAATTTCAAGTGGTCTTCATGTTTTTTTTAATTTTGAGAATAAAAGCATGAGCAAATCAGAGTCATTCCTTTACACAACATTTTGAATAGCTATTACACAAGTACAGAAGATCGAAAGACTGAACCTTCCCTACTTTATTTTAGACTTGAGGCTTTCCTCGATGTATTCAAAGATTAAGAATAGAGGCGGTTGGTTACTTTCGAGTCTTCTTCATAATTATTATATCTCACTGTTGTCTTCTTCTAATAGGATATAATTAGGAACAGCTCAAGTGTGGATTATTCCGCAGACAATATGACTTGTTTCTCGAGGTTAATCTGTCATGCATCTAATGACAGAGGCTAAATTAACCTTTTATTAGAATAGAATAGCGAATATGAGCAACAATTTTGATGATTACAACATAAAAATCTATGCTTCAAGTCATGCATCCTGATAGTCTTGAATAGCAGCAAGTCGAACAATAGAAATTATTCTACCGGCACGACACGCAGTCGGTTTCTTATTTTTTCAATCATTACAACGAAATGAGGGACGAAAAATCGCAACCCATTAGACAGACCAGTGAATATACTCAAAAAGGTTGTTACGATTTCTAGAGCATCAAATCGATAATGATATGTATAGGTGCATTGTTTTGGTGCACAAGCGTCGAAGAACAACTCGTAGGATGCGTTGCTAATCCACGTTTCAATAAACATATTGTAAGCTAATGTCTCAATCGTATCATCAACAGCAAATCGTGTAGATGAAGAATCCAATATTACAGGAATATTGTAGAAGGCAGCCGATTCTCCCACTGTCATTTCTGTGTTACGATCCATTGCATTTCTCAATTCATCAATACATGATATAGAATAGAAACAAGATAGTGAAGAGCGCAAAATTGTTTCAAGTATGAAGCAGCTGCGCACCAAACCTTTGAATGAATAGTACGATGTGGAGTTGTAAAAAAGTTGTGCTGGTACTGCGCAAGATCGTGCTGTAGAACAAGAACAAGTCGTGTTCTGGTCGTTTTTTTCATAATTGACAGGTACACTAAAGAATGAAGCATTCTTGCCTCCGCTACTGTCAGTCATGACTACTTTCCAATTAGCGGAAAATATGCTTAATAATGCATTGCTTTGTATAATCGTGCGAATCAGATCTAATGTTCTAGCAAATGCGACTGGAGTGGATGTTTTGAGTCGATCGAGAGTGACATCGATTTCATTTTTAAACTGTGTTCGCGGTATTACTTGGTACACTATAATATTTGATGCGAGAAACGTTTGAATCGTATGAGCCACACTGCGCTGGGCGGTTTGACAGAGTTCTGTGAGACCATGAGTAAAGTACCGCTTCCATGATTTGAAATCTATTGGATCCGTCAAAGTTGTTCCGATTAGGATATCTTCGAAGATTTCGAGGCTGATTAAAATTATGTCAGTTTCGCATACTTGATGAAAAGAGCTAACTTCAAGTTGATTAACAAATGCACCGTAAGGGATCGATATCTGCGTACATGGGCAATCCATGCCATTCGAATTGAGGTCGAATAAGTGCTCATAACCTGCAATCGATGGGTACAAATATGTTTTGGTTACGACGCGATCAATAATTGATGAATAACATAAAATGATAGTGAGTAAACCGATGAGCAAGGTGAGATACATTCGAGTGGTCAATTGCTGTTGACGAATACTAACAGCGTCAGCCAAATTTGATTTGAAAAGATTCAACGTTTTAATTGATCGAACTATTTTCGCCACCAAATTGAGATTCCAAACACCCGTGATAGGTACTATTAAAAATGGAAGGCATCTTGTTGAGTAAGTTCACAAATCAAACGCAAGATTATAGCAGTCGGAAAAACTGTAAATTATTTTGATTTAAAACATTCACGTTTTCAAAATCGCTTAGTGTCGAAAGAGATCCTTTTAAAAATGATCATCGTGTATGAAAACTAGGGGTGGCACTTTCACTCTTATTTTTAAAAAGGAAGAAAAGTTGTAAAGTGAAGTGAATGATAAGTTTCACAAGCTTTCTTCTACATACCGTATTTTTGTCGAATGATCCCCAAAGAGAGATATGATTGATATTACCATATGATACTTTTATTGTTTCTGGATTCATTTCTCTCGTTCTTTCCATTTCTAACACTCCAGATTATATTCTACTTTCGTTTATTCTATTTACTTAATTCAGTATGCTCTCGTGTATATTTGTTGGGCTATGTCTCTCCCCCTTCCAGCCTACCCCCTCCCCAACTAATTCATAACTCTCAGTAGATTCCAACGAACATTTAACAGAGAACAAATAGTCTATTCTGAGATTTTCGATGCAATTGTATTCTCGATTACATACTGTACGCATTGCTAGTAATAAAAGCGATCTTTTATTATAATAATCATTGCTTCTTCTTTCTAAAGCTTTTTTTATTGTTCAAAATTTTTAAGTGAAACAAAATATGGGAACCATCAGATATATCGTAGAATAAAACATAATAGACGATGTTGCATCGAGCTTTGCTTTCAAATCTCGATGTTCGCTTGTTCGTTTTGTACTTGTTTAACATATAGAAAAGCGAATCACCGATGGAGGTAGATCAGATATTTTTATTTTTTGAATATCAAGAATCTAATTTCTTTACGTTTTTTCCCTTTTCTCAAATATTAACTTGAACAGAAGAGAAAAGCACTTGAAATTCACATGCAAGCAACGTCCTGTGCAAGATAGAATGAATGTTGGCAGATGTTGAGTAGCTTAGCAAAGAAAAGAGCTACAGACCTGTAGTTTGCATCACTCGGAAGTGGAAACTTGGCGACGTCAATCTGTATCAAATTCAAAAATTTGTGAGATAGTCACAAGGAATTTCTGGTGTAACCTTTGAAAAACTGCCTTGCCTATCAGAAATTTCTATCCGATCCTCCCGCCGCCCTCAAATTCGTCCTTCTTTTAATCCTTGTTTTACTCTGTTGAATCGCTAATGTCACCGATTCTTTCGTTTTCCCATGTGAATATTGGACTTCAGACATCAAAAACTCTACAAGTCTTACTTTTTTAAATTCGTCTCAACTAGGATTTGAAAAAAAAAATTAATATCTGTCTGGGCTGAATCTCGTAGCGATGCTTGTTTTGTTCTTTCAAGAGATCAAAACGCAACAAGAAAGATTAACAAGTGATCTTCGGCTCCGTCTATTGTTCAATGTAACAAACTTGAGTCGTCAAGTTCACAACTGAATGAGCTCCAACCTTCAGCTTAGACACATGAGACGTCCGTTTGAAAGATATTTGGAAACTAAGCCTACTTTATAGAAAAAAATTGATTTTTCGTGCTTCGAGAAAATTTATCGATGTTCAAGTGCTACAGTTAATTCTTCTCTCGCGACAATTTTAAAGACATATCTTGCAAGTCTTTGCTGAAGACTCAAGCTCACTTCGATGTGAAATTGATGACTTGCCTTTGTCACATTGACATAGTTAGAGTGGAAATGCAATGAACCTTGCACAAGCAGACTTTAAAAAGCATACAATGGGCAAGGCAAGTAGTCGCAAATTTGAAATATATATTTTATTGATCGTTCTGTTCCAAATTTGAGTTCCTCGAAAACTATTGGATTCCAAACACTTGAAAACTGTATTCTGTAGAGCACCCACTTTTCGACTCTTCAAACATCTTTCCACACCGTGGCATGAGGAAACCTACTGAAAAACACTAACGACGCGCTGATCGTCTCTCAATCGCTCGAAATCTGTCGAAGTTCTACATACCAGAAGAAAAGAACCAAAATAGAACGGATACTGTCAAATGCTCCAGCGAAAGCAAGCCTAGTACAATAACAGTTGCGGCTATTAGGTTCAATCCTGATTGTGTGAAATGTTTTTAAAAAGCATCTTTGAAATCCTTTTTTTATTTCACAGTCTTACGGGAATGATTACATTTTAACACATTTTTAAATATAATTTCACAATTTTCTAAGCAATATTTAATACGAATTTATGGAAACCATTAGCAAAACCCCTCATCGTACTAAACAAGGATATAGTCATGATGCATTTACGGGTTGTAAGCCTTAGAAAAAAATTTTCAAATATTAATTGTATACCTAATCACACAGGTCAATCATTTATCAAACAAGTGTTTTGAATATCACCTGAAATTCGAGAAAAATTTTTGCTTTCGTTCGACACGTGCAAAGTTTTTTCCTCTTAAATAAAAAACTGATTTTTAGCTTTTAAAACTCACTAGCAAATGCCAGAGCAGTAAACAAACTTCAAAGTATTGTTTTTCTCTGAACTAAAAACACAAATCTCATTGAAGAAAACTAGTTCATATTTGGTTCAGATGTTTAACGAAAGTTAATCGTAAGTACCCAAGTTTGAATCGCATGGTACCCGTATATGCAATAAGTTTCGATGACTCGAGAGTGAGACATCTATAGGATAAATCTTTTTTATATCGATCGTTAAGAACACCTCGATACAATCATTAGAGTGGTTGAAAACAAGGCGTAGGAGAAATTCATCGCCGAACCCTCAACTTATCGGAAAGTGAGAATGCGAGCTCTCCACATAGAATTTCGATGTTCATCGGAAGCTGACATCGATTCGTCAAAATGCCCATAGAATAACTGGTTGGTTGCTGACTGGGAAGACAGTTTTTCGAGAATCGTAACAGAAATTGCTAAGATTATCTCTTACATTTTCAATGTTGTATAGATTGATGGCGTTCGGTGTCCAGTTTCGAGTAGTGAAAACTACAGTCCCTAGTTCCTTGCGTTTCTGAGTTACTCAACATCTCCCGACACATTTTACTTGCAAAAATGTCATTACAAAACCTTACATGTGTCGCAGTTTTCTCGTTCAATACATTTATTCTTTTGATATTAAGAACGATATGATAGTCAGACTGAGTGTATGGATGTGAGTGTGAGTGTGGGGTATGGCTTCGAATGTTAATGAAAGCTTAATATCGACATTCCACCCATAGTCTTTTTTAGAGGACTTTGCTGTCGGATTGAGAAACAAGTTGTTTAGTTACCGAAAGGGATTACTTTTACACAATACACTCACCACGAATAATTTTCCGATTTCTCCATTTTCCGAAAATAACGAGAATAAGCTTTCCAATCAATGGTACAACTAATCGAAGGCCTCGATTGAGTCCACTACAAACTGAAGCAAGCAACAGAATCGCAATGATGATATTCCGACGTTTGGATATTGTATATGAACAGCTGAGAGGGGCACATTGGTGGTAGTACAGAACATAACGATCATCACTGATGATCGATGTTTCCAAAAGCATTTGATTGATTAAATCTAATGTATTGCCATCGAATCGAGTCGGAATTGATGTATTGAGCGGCTTGATATCCGGCGAAAACTCAGAAATGATCACACAAGCGTATGTTGCCCGTATATTGTCAATATGAATCTTATTGTACCACCAGTCGGTGAGAGAGCTGAAGAATCCAACCAATGGGGTGCAACCCACAAATATTTCATAAGAAATTGCCAGAAATTCGAAGACGTTCGATCCATTCGTATACAGGATAGAATTCAAAAGGCAAACATCAGAATTAATTGTGCATGAACATGATTCAAGAAACATTGCGCCTTCGGCAGTTATGTCTGCCAATTGGTAAAGCAATACATCCTCAATATTTACTTTGTCGTCATTGTCTACTGTAACTTGGAAATTAACGTTTGATCCAGATAAAAACTGATTGATAGCACCAGCAATATTAATCCAATTTAGAATACGCACAAAGTTGTTAAGGGTTTCATTGATAAATGCTTTAGCTACCGACTGGGTTTGTTGAACGAACAAGGATCGAGGAAGAAGATGATTGCTAACGAAGGGTGTATTGGTGAAAACACGTTGACTATCTTCAATATTGCTTGTAGCCAAAGAGCAGAAAGTAGCCAAAAGTTGAAAATATGACACACCTGTAGGGCGAAAATCTCGTGAATATCTTGTCTCTGTCCATGGAGGTATAAGAGTCGGATCGAACAAAGACAGATAATTTAGCCACATTGGTGAAACTATATCGCTCGAACACACTTGATGTAACACAAATGTTACATTTAGAAATGTTCCATAGGGTACGGACAAACGTGTACAAGAACATTGTATGGTATTTGAGTGTTCATTGAATAGTTTCTCATAGATTTCTAGTGATGGATACATGACAGTGACGATTTGGCTTTGGTTGGATATAAATATGTAAAAGCCAACGGTGACCGAGCAAGTGACGAATAGTAAAATGAAGAGTCGTGTAAAGAAATACTCACGCATTATATTAGTGTCTGTTCGGATTTTCTTACTTTCGAAAAGATTTAACTTATTCAGTTGATGATAAACGAAATTTGCTTGACGGTGAAGATGACCAAAGGTTGTTATTTCTAAGAAGATTTTAGATTTAATAGAATATAAAACTTTTTCTACAAATTGCATGTTCAAACTCTGATGGCCAATCAAAAAAAAATTATTTTCAATATAATGATAGTAGAAGATCTTTAATGCGAGTATTTGCTGCATAAAAAAAATGAAGCACGAAAATTTTTTAAGTAACATTTTTTCGGCGATTCACTGGATATGAAATAAGCTTAGAATATGCAACTTTTTCATTGATTCTTTAGATTATTTCCAAAATTACCAAAATCAAACATTTTGAAAGATGAAGTATCTCATCTAGAGAGATGCAATATAAGACCCACTCGAAGGAAGGGTACCCTATCAATTAACTGAATGATGTAAACATCAAGGATTCACTTTCACAACTTCTCTGAGAGTCAAATCACAATATACTTTTCATATGAATTGTTTCACAGCTTGAAAGATTAGTGTTTCAGAACACTCTTACAGAATCAGAATTGCACTTGAGAAAAATCGAGAGAATATTGCAATTGCTGTTTTGAATAGAGTGCAACTACCAGCATTCGAGTTATTACATAATTCTTTTTCACTTACGTATACGTGAAACAGTCGGATCATTATGTGGGCTGCTGTTATTTGAAGTGCTTTTGGCTTTCCAGGAAAAAAATCCTTTTACAATAAGTGGTACCATCAGATGTAAGATAGACGACAGAGCACCAAAGGTTCCAAGAATTGTAGTAATAATGAAGAGACGTGAAAACCGATGAGTGTATGAGAAAGCACAATAGGCAGGCTTGCATTGACTGTAAAATGAATCGAACATTATTTCACTATTCAATTTATCAATCATTAAATCATCGAGAAGCGTTTGAATAGTAGAATTTATCAGAAAGTGGTTGTTGGAATAATTAGACAATAAGCTCACCGTTTCTATCGATTGCTTATGTAAAAGACGAAAGCATGTTAAATCATAATAACATTCTAGTGTAGAACCCAACGTTGAATCAACAACATAACAATCAACTATCATTCCTGGAACTACTACCAATTGATCTCGGCTGTCCTTGATAAGAGCTGGACGTGGACATCCGGTAATAGACAAGCACGAGCAATTTTCGAATACCACTGGTAACATTTTTGGGTGATTCCAATCTCCAAAATTCGATAGCGGATATCGAAGATAAAAGTTGGTTCCCAAAGCTGATACATATAGATTCCCAGCCATAGTCCGTCGAATAGCAAGTAAAATCTGAGAAAATCTTGTTTGAGCCGAAGAAATCTGATTATTGAGCTCTCCTTGAGCTTGATGACGAAGAAATTCTTCGGTAACTGCCATCGGACTAAGAATGCGTGNTTTGGTGAGTGTGTGTGGGTGTGGGTGTGGGTGTGGGTGTGGGTGTGGGTGTGGGTGTGGGTGTGGGTGTGGGTGTGGGTATGGGTGTGATTGTGAGTGTGGGTGTGGGTGTGGGTGTGTTCCTTCTCTTCATTACACCCGCACCCACACCCACCCACCCCCATCCACACTCACACCCACACCCACCCTGAAGTGTACAAACTGAAGAATCATTTTAATCTCTGCATGCAAGACAATGACGCAGCGTTATGAATAACAAATGCGAGGGTGTGGGTGTGACCCTTTACCCATTCCACACCCATCCTAGTTTAAGAAATCACTCTAATAATTTACTCATAAAAACCAAGTAATAAAAGCTGAGCATACTGAGTAGATTTCAGTGATGTTCTTTTTAACTTCGTCAGAGATTGTGTATGTCAGGCTGGTATGTTGTTTTTCAAATGCTTCGTTTTTTGTTTGTACATCATGGCAACGTTTCAGTCACCATTGCCGTTTTGCTTCGCCTCCGTGTTGTTGTTGTTGTTTTTCTTTTTGAATTTTTTTCAACTACACCTTCTACTGAGAAGGACTGCACATAGCAATAATAAAACATTCAAAACGAAGGCCACAAGAAGATTGATTGCAAACAAGAAAAACATCACTTCGTATGGAGTATATTGACCAATGTTTAGTAATTATCATCGTTCAAAAATAGACGACAGCTAACAAACATGAACATTTGTGGGTACTTACGAGAAATTTTAATTATAGGCAACCAGTAGAACATTATTTTTTAATAATTGCTTTCATATTCTATTTCATCGTGAAATAAACGAAACTTATATGATCATGAGCATCAGAGAATTTTTCTCTAGGATGATTAAAAATATCGATGATTTTCAGCATAATTACTATATGTTAAATTGAATTCATATTTTAGATGATCCGTCACACTCATCTTATTTCTTCAATGAAAAAAGCACAAAAAAAGTTTGCCTGTTGTTCATTTGAACTTGAAATTTAAAAAAATATTTATATTGCAAATAACAAAATGCTTTGAAAAATAATTAGTTTATTTACTATGCGAGTGTGTAAGTCAAAGAAAACTTTGACCCATATCCGTCCTCAAACTCGAAAACAACATATTGAAAAAAGAGTAGCAATAAAATCTTATTACTGATACTTCAGATCGTCGATGTTTGTTTGCATTCAAAGAATTATCATCTGTTGTTAAAACTTGTCGTCATAGATATTAGTAATGGAAGAATTCTAATAAAGATTACTTATTTTTCAAGGTTTTGAGTCATATCAATCAAAAATAATAATTGATCAGTCATCAGATATTTTTATTTTACATAAAGAAAATCTTTCTATAGATACTACTACTAGGTCTGGACTATAATTTTGTAAAGAGATTGAGACGTGCTTATAGTCATTTGAATGAGTTGGCATCAAGTTGATTTTCATCTTGAAATATTTTATTAATAGGGAATGATTCATTTTCTTTTTAAGTTAAAATCAGAATAATAATAGTTAAAATGTTCAATTTTTTTCGAAATAGGTTAAACAATAGGTGGGAGAAATAGATCATACTAGTTTTCGAGTACTCAAGGGTGTGGGTGTAGTTGCATGTGAAAAGAGGAGAAACACAACCACGCAAGCCTACACCCATCCACATCCACGCCCCTTAATTTAATTAGGCTAGAGAAGTTATGTGAGCTCTACATTATTTCTCCAAAGGGACTGTCCTAACAAGCTTCCTTGCAGTATTTATGGGATTTGTTTAACATTCGCTGTCAAACCTTTTAATGGCTTTTACTATGGTTGATAGGAATGATGTACGGTGTCACGAGTGGGTGTATCAAGCGTGTAGATAAAGTGCTGATGTCTTTCGTATTTATTGCATTATGTTCAATAAATGAATAACATTGAAGTTGAAGCAAAGTAAATTTTTTTCTATACTGAATGAAACCTTTAACAATGTGTCTACTGATTCTCCATATCGATACATATTATAATCTCAAATTGACATGTGTTATTTTTGCCTTGGGCACTCTTGATGAAAAGTTAAACTATTCTCGAAATAAACATAGTTTTGTGCTCAAAAATGCCTGCTTTTCGATGGAGGCGGTTAATAATGCTGTGAGCAGATAAGAGCTTCTGATGTGTGTCTCACCTTAGAGACACCTTGGTTGTCTAATGGAGAATTGCAACTTGCTGGTTTGAACAGGTAATGTTTTATATTATAGCGGTTCGTCCATACAAATAATAACACTGATAGAACACAAATGAGTGCAAATGTGAGAAATAAGCCACTCATTTGTTCAATTGTCATACTCTTTGATGTGTCGAATGTGTCGGGACAATTCCTTGTTTGAAACCATTTTGCTTTTAAATTATCAAGATCACCTGATTCTCTTAACGATAATATATTGACATTTAAATCTTGGTCATATAGCCAATTTTTCGGAATCACAATTCCGAATGCGCTGCTACAGAAATCTCCAGGTACCAGCGTTAAATTACAATATATATTATTTGTCATATATTCTAGAACACCACTATCCATAATAGACACATCAATAGTACCAAGTAATAGACTGCGATATATATCTTGGGCATTATTTAATGCATGAAAATTCATATTACCTTCAGAAATTTCTTTCACATAATAGTCTTCCATAGCCGTACCGACAGCAATACCAATGCGATTATATGGAATTTTGCCTTTCTTTATATCATCAATTCCAGAAATTATATTTTGTGACTTTCCTATTGTTAAATCAGATGCTAAATTGGCAGTATAACTTGCTACTAATACTAAACTCAGAAGATATAATCCGACAGTCAATAAACGCCCGGCCGCTGTCGCAACGCGAAAATCTGCACCATATCCCATAATTGTGCCAATAGAATACCACCAACTCATTGCAACAGAAGAAAGAAATGATCTATGTTGTAATTCTAGGTTTTCCGAGTGTTCCAATAGACGCATAAATAAACCAGCAAAGAAGCTGGCAGCTAAGAGCATTATCCAAAGATTAGTCGAGAATGGTCTCAAATAGGCAAGTACATATACATTACTCATTTGGTTTGTTCGTACAATGAGACGAAGTGAATTATCGAATATTGAATTCGAAAACTCGACTATTTCACTTCGTGCAGCAGTAATTGTGACATCACCTACGACTATATCATAAACACCGTTTGCGACTGCATCGACCAATCCGGCGTAAGTCTGATTTGAAGGTGCTAATATAATCTGAGAAACAAATCCCATCCTATTTTGTAAAAGATTAATAAGGTCGGGCACATAACCAATTAACGTTGTTTGATTTTGTCCATGTTCATCTATGACATTTGATATAGTTGTAAATGGAATTGATTCAATAACACCAATGCGTAGGCTTACATTGGCAAGTCTTGCAAGACCACTAGGAGGTACTACGGAGTTACCTGGCCACACAATCATATTCGATGGTTGCACGTCTATCCAACTGGTATCATCAGACCATTCCAATACAGATACATAATCCACGGTATTTGAAGAATATTGAATACTTTGTACTACGTAATATGAGCCATTTATTCGATTTGTTACATTTGCACTAAACTGTAAAGGACCGGAAACACCAAGAAATTTGGTATCGATGATTCTATTGAAGAAAGAATTAGAATTGATAAAATGACTATCAAAACAGAATGAAGAATTGACAATCGATATACAGGAAGAAACATTGTTTGTGTTTGTTGAACAAAGTTGTTGCAATGACTGAATTAATAACCAAGTCGCATCAAATGCAAATAATGCATAGTCATTAACATTTGTCAATCCAGGAAACGATCCGGGTTCGTACTGTTGCCATATTTGATATGCTGCATTTAACAAAGTTTTGTTTATGGGTTTGCCCAAAAATGCTCCTAATGTGGGTTGGATTGTAAACATTCCAATTAATTTTTCATGAAACTTTTGATTGAACGTATCCAACGAAATACTTGAACTTAATATCCATGTAAAGAGTGGACCGAGTACATCAGAATCAAGTGCAGATTGCAGAATCAAAGAGACATACTTTGGATGAGCCCACGATATTACAATTCGTGATGAACAACTAGTTAAATATGTTTGTAAATTACCTTGAATTTCTAATGTGGCAATATCAAATATAATACTTCGTCTCACCTTCAAACCGTATCTATTAAATGCCTGTGTAATTGCTTTGACGGCACCAAATCCAAAAGCATCATTTTGATAAATAATTATGCATGATGTCCAATTAAACTTAATGAATAGTTGTGCAATTGATAATGCTGCTGTATCATCGGAAGGAACTGTACGATAAAATGCAGGATATATCTTTCGATCAGCTAACTCAGGATCGGTTGCAGCATAAGATATGACTGGAATACCAATTCTGTTGGCAAAAGGAGCAATAACAAGAACTTCTCTTGACAACTCTGGACCAACAATACCGACGATGCTTCCTGTTGATACTGCTGAACAAACACTACTAAAACAATCCATTACATCACCACTGGTTTGCATAATTTGCCATCCAAAAAACTGTCCATCAATTGTCATGTTATACTGATGAGAAAGAAATATGGCTGCTTTAAACATTGCACGGGAATGTATAGAAATTTCATCAGATTCAGATGTGTTTGATATATCTTCAAAGAGACCTAATAGTTTAATTTTTGAAAAGTCTGCTGATGACCATGTTGTTTGCATGTATTTTGCAGCACATTGCTTGATGATTAGAATTAAGAACAGCGATCGGAAGTTCCACAAGTACAGCATCAATGTGTTTGATTGAAAAAGAGTTATTATGTTTGCTTAAAGTTTCAAAAAATACAGCCGAAAAGCAGGCTAAAATTTAACACATTGTAATTAGGTATAGAGTAAATTCATTTCTTATTGAACTGTAGTTTTTTTAGTTTCTCTTCTCATTCAGTATTACTTAATAGAACTCGGACACTAAGATGAATTTTTCGATGAATGAGACCACTACTCACACCATTTTGTATGAAACTTATGCTGAAGAAACTTCGCTTCTACCGTTACAACTTATAAAAAAGTAACGTAAAAATTCGGGAGCTTGTTATTAAATGCTAACAATATTTCAATGTGCAAAATATATCCGATTAGAATTCCTTTAATCGTTTTCATTAATTACATGACCAAGCAAACTCACCATTTCGTAGAAAAATCGACAGGTCATTTGTCTGTTCAAAATTGTATGTCATTCATGTTTTTACTTTACTACGAAAAATATCGTCAAGCTTGTAATATCGGCTATCACAAAAAAGTGTTCTCTTACAAAACAAAAACGAATAATTCTTTCTGCAATTCAATATGAAACACATTTGTCCAGAAGATATTTACCTTTTACTTAAGATATGTTTTTTCTGTCACTCTAAATGCGACGGTCAAAGCTCTAATCAGGGAAGTTATCGAAAAGAGAAAGATAGCGAAAAGTAACAATTTCAAAATTCATTACTAAGAAAACTTGTTTACGAGATACGAATGTGTTTCTAGTGAATGTCGTCGGTTGATCGTTTGATTATGTTCCTTATTCATTATTTATCTTCAACTGATTTCGCAGATGTGATCTATAAAAAGACTTGTCTCAGAGAGTGGTGGTTAAGTTCGTAGTTAGCTACGTTTTATTTGTCTTGAAGTTTGAAAATAACGAATTTTACAGACAAACGTTCCTTTCTCAGTAACTCTATAAAAGAAAATGAAGTACTCTGTTCAAGATTAGTAAAGAGATGACGTTGATTACATCATGAGATTTTATCCTAGTTGTAGAATCAGAAGTGTCTTACTTTCCTTTCACAATATTGTCAGGAACAGAAAATATGAACTTTTGATGTGTGCGTCAATAACAAAGAAAAAACAAGATTTACTAAGAGCCAAATAAATGTTGTGGTTGATACTACATTAAAAAAATAAATAAAGAGAAAAAAATCATTAGGCTGCATTAATGTTGCACTTAGTATCACATTAAAAATTCATACCTCATCAAAAATCAATAAAAGTTTCTGTCATTGAATACGAAATACATTTATCCCCAGGATATATACCTTTTACTTAAGTCATGTTACTTTTTCTGTCAGTATAAATCAGAAGATATATGTTTTGATTAGTCGGCTTATCAAATTGAGAAAGAAGTTATAAAGTAGTAATGGATGTGAGTGTAGGCGTAGGTGCCGGTGTGGGTACGACGGTAACTTTAGGACTTCTTTTCGTTCATACCCATACGCACACCCACCCTTTAGCCATATGAAACATGCGTGGGCTTATAGTCCAACTGTAAGATGAAACGTAATGAGTTTTTCACATTTGTTTGAAATGCACCTGGATTAATCGAATTTATTAGATGATCATAAGAGTATAGGCTGATAAAAAAAAAACTTTGTTATACCGGATTTCCTATTCAACAGGTCTCAAACTTCACCCACACCCACCTCTCCCTTTTACCTGGACATATTTTATGAAGAAGTACCGTGGCATCCTACTTGAGAAAAGGGTTTCGATTTCGCACGTATCTTTAGAGATTAAGATGACTATTGGTTATGTTTTATTAGCTCTAATCTGACGAATGATGATTTCAAAAACGATTAAAACAATGATGAAAACATTGTTGATGCTGATCAAAAATATGGCGAAGATGATGACACTGAAAATGATAAAAATAATGAATTCACAAGTGGTAAGACATGGCTAAAAGTGTTTTCTATTTAAATGAGTTTAAGAGGTTTTGAGGTTGTTTAAATCATCGAAGTCTTTGCAATATCTTTATAACATTTTCCGAACCTTTTGTGTCAATTTCTACAATAAAAAATTTTGTCAAATACATAAGTAATTTTTTTCATAACATCTTTCAAATTAACGTTTCGCTACTTGCAACATTAACTTTAATCTCAATAGATTTTTGCTGAATATAGAGATTTATTAGTTAGACAGAAAATATAAATAAATTGTTTTTTTTTATTTAGAATTTCTGATAGTTCCAATTAGATACGATGTCTCTTTTTCTTTTTGAGTTCTACATTTTATTTAATAACCTCATGCAAAACGGACATACATGATTTTTTCTGATCCTATTCATTTGTTGTAGTACAAATACCACAAGAAATTTGAATAAAAGTCTTGAATTCCCTAAATTGATAATATATGGTACATTCGTAAAGTACGACAAATTTTATTTGTTTGTAATATTACAATATGAATAGTATTTTAATTTCTAGTATAGGGAATGAGGATTTATTTCATACTGTCATTATCTGATAATTTGTATTTTATAAAATCAGTAAGTTTTCTGTTAAAAGAATTATTCCATAGAATAAATTTTTATTCATTTATTATGTTTGATATTGTAATATAAATTTGACTATTAGGAAAACATGCTTCAACCATCGAACGATATGGTTCGACTTTTTCATGACTTATCACACCAGAAATATCAAGAAAACAAAATTTCTTCAAATGTTCAACTAATTGACAAAGGTCTTTTTGACAAGCACTTACCCGTTGAGCTAGATGAGAAAAACAGAAAATTTATTGCTTATTTTCTCTTCTCACATTAGTTTGTTTCATTTATTTGCAGACTAATCTATTCAGAAGCAAAGAGAGAATCATACCATTGTGCAGCTGAAACTACACAGCAAAAGTGTGATTTGATATCTGGTCGAACTTAAAGAAAAAGAATAAATAAAAATGCACCTTTTATTACAGACTAGCTTTTGAACTCGTAGTATTTTTTTCTTCTTCTTTTATTGAAATGATTGAAATATTCTCGTAAAACATATTCTATTTTTTATTTGGCTTTTATTTTGAAAAAATGCCCATATTCCATATTTTTCTCATACAAACAAGCAAATATTTTTGAACATTTGTCTTTTTGGAAAAGCAACAAATTTTTTACAGTAAAAGAGAAGAATTTCAAAAAATAAGAAAAAACTTGTTAGCACAGTTTCAAAGGGCCTAAAATTTGGCATTCATGTATATTCTTGAGCCGCGCTGAACCAATACAAAATACATAAAAGTGAAAAATCTTTCGGACGACTACTTGTTTTAGGGTGTGCGGTGTTCATATGGATGTAGAAGTTCTCGTAATCCAGACCCACACCCTACGTTTACATATTGCATATACTTTCTGTACAGCTATTGCAAACTCTCTCACGTGTGTATTGAATCATCCGAACACATAAATTCTCAAAATTTTTTGCATAGTATGGGTGTGGGTATGTGATTGGCTGTGGATGTGAACCTGAATGTAGTATATGGATCTCTTCTTTATTCACACCTACAACCTCGAATTCGATGATAACGTTATCTCTGTGATAAGCGCAGTCATATTTAGTAAATCGGTTATACATTATATTACTTCATATGCTTTCATTTATACTATTTGATGAGTCCGCTTTTTTTTGCTAATTTTTTTGTATTCTAATGATTGCCGGTCCAACAATTATAAAAACGTTGTGGCACTGGGCATGTTCAATGGATAAAACACCCACACCCACACAAGGTGCTCGTTTGAACCATAGTTTTACTGTTTGACCTTTAAAATTACCTTGTCTACGAATGTTTATGTCGAAGCGAACTATGAAATCTCTCACTAGTGAAACGAAGATTTGTAATGTTTGTCGTATGCTGTATAAAAAATGGAAAAATGAAAATTCTGAATTTTCTTCTATCCAGACACGTTTGGAACATGACATGATGGCGGAGAATGACGACGATGATAATTCAGTATTTTTTTTTTTACCGTTTTCAATATTTTGTTTATAGGAGTGATGCTATGGACGTTCATGTTCAAACTGATGATGCTTCTTTTCAATGGCCGGTACAAAGTTCAACCGTGATCAAGATCACAAATCTTGAAATTATTACATTACAGCTGAATGCGACTTCCTCATAACATGAGTGAGTAAAATATTCATTTTCATAAGTTGGAGCTTAAAAAATTTTCATTAGAAAATGTAGTGATTGTCGTGACGATCTTTATGGTAATGCGGTGAACATTCCATCTAAAGATCGATATATTTTACTCTTTTCGCGCAATATTTGGATTTCAGAGGATGCACGATGTTGCTCAGGTCATTTAATTGGTAATCAATTAACTAAAGAAGCTGTTCATGCAATTAAATCATTCGCAATACGACATCAAGAATTAAAGTGTTCTAATATTCAACTTCTTTTGAACAAATCTCAGACCTTATTTGAAAATGAACAGAGTAGATTTAATTTTGATGATCTACGAGGCCTTACAGATGATGAATATTGTTTATTAACTAGTCTTTCAAAAAATTATTTTAATGAACTTATTGAAATTATTTCAACATCTGGTATTCGTAATTCATTTAATCGATCGATAAGAACAGCGATTGATATTTACTTATGTAAACTTTGTCTTGGGCTATCAAATCGTCACTTAGCGTGTATGTTTCAATTACTAGACAAGAGAACAATTTCCAAAACTATTGCTAGTGCCCGTCAAGCTATATTAAAAAATTGTGTACCATACAATTTGGGACTCGGACGAGTTACACGTCAAGATGTTATTGATCATCATACAACAACAATTGTTCGAAAGTTAATGTGTGATGGTGCTGATTCTAATACAGCAATCGTTGTCATTGATGGCACTTATATTTACATTCAAGTGAGAAATAATTTACTATACTTTTAAGGCATTTTTTTCTAATGTTATTTTGTAGAAGTCTCGAAATAATGAATTCCAACGAAAAACATTCAACTTCTGTAAAAAGAAGGATCTTTATTGAAGCCAATGATGATTGCAACAACAACGGGTTATATAGTTGCTTGTATTGGATCCTTTTTTGAACTTTAAGAAGAATGACACCTCGATAATGAACGATATCCTACTTCGAAACATTGACAACATACTCAATTGGCTCGAAGAAGTAAGATTCTTTTCTTCCTGAAACGTCAATACATACTAATTTTCTTTAGCATGATATCTTGATAGTTGATCGAGGCTTCAAAGATTCTATTTCTGTTATGCAAGCTCTCGGTCTGGATGTTGCAATGCCACCATTTCTTGACGGTAAAAAAAACATTTTCAGCCGAAAAAGCAAATCAATCTAGATGCATTACAAAGGTGCGGTGGGTTGTGGAGACGGCAAATCGTCGTATTAAACAATTTACATACTTTGCCAATATCGTATAAAATTCGTCATTAATTCACTTAGAAAGCGATCTCTCAATTGCATGTGCTCTTATCAATTGCTATCGACCACCAATGACAACAACAAAACCAGAAGATTCAGAAGTTGGTCAAAAAATTATGAAATTACTTCATCAAAAAAATAGAATCATGCTGGTAAATAACTGTAAGAATAACGTTGTGTAACCTGTTTCATATTATTATTTAGCTTCTTGAAGAAAACAATCTCATTAAACGAACTTCACAATGGAAGACAATTAATCATTGTGAAATTATGAATTGCTTTCCGATTATATCAGAAGAAGATGTGGGAGATTTAACTTTCGGTAATAAGTTTAGATTCGATTTTTTTCGCCAATTTATCTTTCTGTAGGTGTCTTTCAACTAAAGCATGCCTGTTCGTACTCTGAAGAAAAGTGTTCTACCACGGATCTAACTGGCATAGTAGAGTACACCGTACAACGATGTAGAAGTATTTCAAACTTAATAAGTGTCCCAACTCAATCTCCACATAGTTATCGAACAATTTACCATCCTACAATACAATCTACAAATGAACAAATTCTCGGATGGTGGTGCGATTGTTATACTGGTGCTTGATTTCTAGGCTGCTGCAGTCACATTTCAGCAGCTATATGGTTCATCGGTTGTGAACGGTAGCAAACGCAAAAACGTCACATGCTATCCGGGAGCTGCATGAGCTTGGCAACATATGCTATACAAGTATCAGATTTTTATGACTCTTCTAATGGCAACGATGATGATAATTCTCGTTACTCATTACCATAAACGTCGCTAAATGATTAATTATTTTGAATGTTCATTATCAAATGCATGTTCCTCGTACACCTTACATCAATAAAGTTTTTCAAATCTACTAAAAGAATTAGACTGAACATAAATCTCTTACAAGGGAACATTCCCAGGTGCCCGAGCGATTTTCGGCCGGGACTTAGTGCATCTTGTAGACCTTAGTGCCCTATGTCCACCATAAAAAGGGTTCGTGCTTATGGCCTGTTTCTGAGGAGATCGAACGTTTTTAGTTTTATAGTTGAATATGTCCATAAGGTCTCAATCACATTATACAAAAATGATCTTTGGTTTCGATGAAACTTTCAGTGTTTGTAGANTCCACATCCACATCCACATCCACATCCACATCCACATCCACATCCACATCCACATCCACATCCACATCCACATCCACACCCAGAATGAGATGTAGGCGTGGTGTGGGCGTGAGTGTGGATGTCGATGTATCTATGATAAGGTAGTCCCACGCAGTCACACTCCAACCACATCCACCAGTACGCTCTGTTAGATAAGCTAGGGCTATTATCCGCGATCCAGATTTACTGCATTTTTATTATGGCCAAAAAATATCACACAATTGATCAAACTCTCAGTTTAATAGTGAGCAGAACAATATCTCACGTATGTAAATTTGTGGTAAGGCAGAATCGTTCATGAAAATTTAACTGTAATTGTTTGGCTTGCTTGACTGCATGTTGACGTACCACTAATTCCACCCCAATTTCCATTTGTAATACATGCTCGAATAGCGTATGTGGCTGAGCACGTGCAGGTGCCTCCAACAGTTAATTCTACACTACCGGCACAGACATCAACTGCCCACGAGTATCCATTTGATGTTATCGGACCGTAAGTGCTATAATTCAAGAGTGCTGCAGCAATACCATTTACGACAGTTGAATCAGTAACATTCAAACCACTTGAACTAGCCGAACCGTAGAATTGTAGGAGTGTATAACTCGAGCAAGTTAATGAAGTTCGAAATGTACCCCATGCTGTACATTGGGCCGATGTTGGAGCTACCCCACTTGTGAAAGAGCTAGAGTAAGTTTGAGTTGTACAAAGTGGTGTTGTGGTAGTTACAGTGGTAGTGGTGACTGTAGAAGTTGTGACGGTCGTAGTAGTTGTAGTCTCCGTGGTAGTTGTTATGGTAGTTGTGGTGGTCACCGTGGTAGTTGTTATGGTACTTGTGGTGGTCACCGTTGTTGTTGTTGTCACTAAAATGATTTGGTTTAACAAGATCACGATCAAGTTTCCTAATTCTCTGCTTACACTATGTTTACTTTTTTCACTATTCAAAACTGTTGTAAAAGCGAAAGTTGTGAGTCTAACAAAAACAAATTATAAATAATTCAGGTGAATCATGCGCGCCCATAAATGGCCCTTCACTAAAGAAATATACGGCGAATAACGGCGATCGTTTACGTTACCCATTTACGGTACTAGTGAAAGACAATTCACAGCATATTACGACAATCGTACGCAGTGCCCGTAATAAGCCGTCGTAAGCTACTACCATAACAATACTGTGACTGTATACATTGGTCACAAAACAACGTAAAGCATCGTATTCATCAGCCGTTTCCGGTAACTGTTTACAACAGTTATTATGACCTTTGTAAACATTGATGCTAGAGAATCATCGAAAACGACTCGCGCGACAATATGACGACTGTATATGCTGATATTATAAAATGTTGTAAACACAGTGTACATAAGCAGTATACAGCAGTCCCGTAGGGCTATCGTAAACGATGTTTTACGATGATTTCCGGCCATCATAAACAACTGCTATAAAAGTTACCATGTACAACTTCTGTAATAAAATGCCGAATGTATACGTTCATCGCATAACATTGTGAAGTCCCGTCTCTGTCGGCTCTAACTCGTTGAATAAAATCACTATTTGTTATTATGTTTAATTGCAAATGATCGTCAATGTCGACGAGTTTCTATTATTAAATACCAATAACATACTCTCACTCAATGAAGTATACTAGTGGACAGGTAATAATAATCACGCTTATGTAAAGTTACGAAAGAGTGTCAGACTTTACCTTCTAATGTGAGCAATACTTTTATAGAATTTAAGCTTTTTAGAATGATATTTTCTTTGCTGGTTTGCTGTACATCCTCTTAGGTCCCTGTAAGATGCATGAGCGTCAGAAACGATATTACAACATAGCGGCAAACAAGTTACATACTTCCATAGTTTTTCTACGTAAAAAGGCTAAAAACTCGATTGACATTGCCTATTTTGGCAGGATGTGGATGTGGGTAGATGCAAGTGCGATAGATGTGAATGTCAGTGTAGATAAAGGTATAGAATAAACCCAAACTCATACCCACACTCCTCTCTTTCGTAAGGCGACACCTTTAATTAGAGAATATCACAAGTGCGGGTATCTATCACATAACAATCCTATTTTTCGATAGAAAAACTCATTAACATGTTGTAGCATATTGTTCGCAATTTTCCATCTCTCAGAAAGATAGTGGAAAATGCAGTCTATTTGAGAGTTTTATAAGTAGCTTTCTCAGATCACAAATAGTCTGAAAAAGTCTCAAAGCAGTCTTTTTCTCTGGATGCAAAGTCTCAAAAAAGTCTGAGTTGCATCTTTTTCTTTGAGTGCAAAGAGTGTTAAAATTGTCTGAAAGGAGTCAGTTGTTCTTTTGAGTGCTGAAATAGGTGCGGCTGTATACTTTGGAGTAACGGCCGTATATAGTGGTATTACGTTCGCTAACGGTGTCATATACGGCCATGTCTATCGGAGTCGGTATTGTGCTAAGTTGTGATTACGATCGTAAACTATCACCATATTGCGCCGTATAAGACGGCGAAATATGATCCTAATACGATCCCACGAAATACAGTGGAGATACGGCCGTTTCTGATCGCCAAAATTACGTATTAGTTTTTCAGAGAAGACATGGCTGAAATCTTTATCACAACATAATATGCCATGAGAAGATCATTGAATTTGTATTCATTTACCACCTACACTTACTTGTGTCACTATTTGATATTGTTGTTGTCGTCGTAAATGTCGAAATCAACCACATTGAAGTAACAGTTGCTAAACCTACTGCAGCTAATAATGCACCAATAGTCAAGCCAATCAGAAGTGCTTTGTGAGCTGCCAAAAAGTCGCCGCAACATCTGTTACATAAAGTGTATTACATCATATTCAAAAGCAATACTGTCAAGGGAGAAACGATGGATTTTTGAAATTCCGAATCCCTAAAAATCCAATGAAAATTCTGGGAATACCATACGAATCCTGGGAATCCTGGGAATACAATGGGAATCCTGGGAATGCAATGGGAATCCTGGAAATAAAATTGAAATCCTGGGAATCCTGGGAATACGAAATCCGCCGTTTCCCCCTAGAATATTGTTGTTATAGATGTGAAATTGGAGTACAAAATGAATCTCAGAAATAAAAGCGTCAGTCCCCATTTACTGTAGACATATCAAACATATAGATTAAGTTATAAAAAATTAAATTTAAACGGAATTAATGGGAAAATGATAACTCTGATCAGACAACTTAATATTGACTAAATCTAAATAGCAGATTCAATTACTTGCAGTGAGAAAATGATTGACCAGGATTTTCTATCATGAATTCATCTGTTGCTGACCAAGCAGATTTTGACATTTGAGAACTTGGCGGTTTGATGCATTGAGCTTGCCATGGCCATGCGTCCCATTGGCTGAAGCGCATGTCAAATTTTGGATCATTGGGTGAAGTAACACTTGCGTGAGAATTAAAATTTAAACTGTCTGATTTTGATCGTATCAGAAAGTTTTTCATAAGAATGCTTTCATTGCTGTTGCTTTCTCGCATACTAGAGAAGCTCTGAATTGAAATAAAATAATTTCTATTTCAACTTACTTTGGATATGTAAGTAAAATGTAAATCATTGCATTTTTTGTGAAGTCTTATTTTTTAATCAAGATAATTTCTATGCACTCTAATCAAAAAAATTGGAACTCAGGTAAACAATATTTTTCTATAAATAAATATTGATTGAATTTTCTTTTTCTATTAAACAACAGTGGCAACAATGAAAAAAGGCAAAGAACTAATTATTATTTGTTTGAGAAGAGAAACCTAGTAAACAATTCGCTTTCTTTTGATTAAAAATCCTTCACTGATATATACCACTCACAGAACAGGTTAGCGTCAGATGTAGTATTTTATTTTCTAGCATCAATCCAGACGAATTCGCACACGTTTATGGACTTTTGTCTCGCAAACTTTCAATGTTCTTATTTGTTTTCCTATCGAAAAACTTGTCATACCAATCTGCTAGAGTAAATATTTTTTTATAAGACTAGTTAACCAGTTCGAAAAGTATTGAAAACTGATAATTGGATCTTGATTTTTCTTGGAGCCTAACTGTTTCGTCCATTATTCCGGCTGAGGCAAATCAGCAAACATGCTGGCCAAGAAGGAAGCAACGAAAGTTTGGGTCATAAAACATTTGAAGTCTCGTGAAGTCTCGTGAATTTCCATAAAATCGTTTGAAATCTCTCCAAAAATTTGAAGTATCTGTTGCTGAAGTCGTGAAACCTGCTGTTTCTTCCTCGGTGATCATCCTAGCTATATCTTTTATTATTGAGCTTGGAAAACAATACCTATGTTATTTTGAACTAATTTAAGATAAATCAACACACTCAATCATTACTTCCATTAAAACAAATCAGCAATTCCTGTCTTTCTTGTAGATGCACCCAACATAAAAATTATTAATGACACTATGGCTATCTAAAACAGAATCTATACGTAAAACTTGGTGGAATAGTATCTTCATGTTCGTTGTACAATCAATAGGGACGAAGTTTTGATAGAAGCATTTAAAAACAATGATTACTGAAGTGGCTTTTATGCACTACCACAATGTAATAAAATTGCCTAATTCTATTATGACCACTGCAGAAATACATCACAAGTTTCCGATGAGATTGTTTTTTCCTATTTGTGAAAAAGAATACAATTCTTGGTCGCAATCGATGGTGACACTTAAAACAAGGTTCTCTCTAGCCTTGTCTTTATGTATATGAATACTAAACATGTCTTTGCTAATGGTAAAAAAATATCAACTCGTGTTTGCTAGAACCGTACCAGAGATATTTGATTGTTTCATTTAGAGATGATGGTGTCATTTCTTGTTTTTTCTCTTCAATCACAATCTATCTTAAGAAGGAAAAAGATTACAATACTGGCAGAAAATGAGCTCTTCATTTGCAATTTAGATGAGACACTCACTGTTTTCACTTTTATATTAAGCTTCTCTGTTGATAGCAATGCAACAATACATCGCAATACCTTTATTTTTCTTTCTTTTGTCTTATGTCCGCTCGCGTGCGCTGCGTTACAAATTATCGAATGATTCTTGATTTGCGCATATGCACATAAAATCGGCTAATACAAATAATAATGAGAAGCCTTAAGCACATATTACCATATGTATAAATCACATAAGAGAACGATGCTATAAATGAAACATAAAAACACAGGGTGGGGTGTGAGTGGGTGGTGTGTGGGTGTGGATGTGAGTGGGTGTGGGTGTGGGGTGTGGGTGTGGGTGTGGGTGTGGGTGTGGGGTGTGGGATGTGGGGTGTGGAGTGTGGTTGTTGGTGTCGGTGTCGGTGTAAGGTGTGGATTTGAATGAAGAAAGAATAAATTCAAACACACCCACGCCCACACCCTTCTTGGCAAGACTAACATTCCCTGAAATTTTGATTGAAGTCGGATGAGAAAATAACAAAGTTCGTTTCTGAGGAGGGGGGGGGGGCTTTAATTTTTGAAGATATAATATTAGAAAAAGAGCATCCTTCTGAAACCACGCGGGCTGGCATAACTATATTATGTTTTCCGGATTTAATAATGCAATCCACGATCACATAATAGTATTTTTGTGCAATGGCTACTTTTGTTTAATACTGTTTATTCGTTCCATTAATTATAGATATAAATAGTAGCCTTCGTTACATTTTATGGTACATACAAACTCGGCAAAAATTGGTCTGGAGTTATATTATATCATATCGTTGAAAAGTCGACGCTTCAAGCACGTACCGTATTAATATTAAACCATTTGTAATTAAGATCATAATAGTAAAGTAGAACATAGATTTCCAAAACGCATCATCCCGCTTATAGATATCAATAGTTGCCGCACAGTCAACAAAATTGATAGTGTCCTCAAACATATTACCAACAACACTCAGAGACAGAAAGAAAGAGAAAAACAAGAGAATCACAAAAAACGAATGTTCTCAGTGTTATTAAAACCTTCCGATGTCCAACCCAATCCGCCTGCGAAACTTCTGTGTCCGATTACGTTGTCGCTGTTTCAAGACCCAGTAGTGTGTGAACACGGCTTTACGTACGATCGAGAAACAAGTGAACAGTGGGTTCGAAATAGTGGTAGGAGTCCTATGACGAACATGCCCCTTGGGCTGAAATTTGTCCCCAATCAGGACATGAAAAGTCGTGTTTTGGCATGGAAAGAGAGGCAGACGTCATCCATGGTAATGCCATTATCGTTTCCGTCTCATGACGGTCTTTACGTCATCAAAAATCCCGAATTGGATGAGTTACGTTCGATAATCCACCAGTCTCTGCGCCACTTGAGCGGGCAGTTCGAAGTCGTTAGCTTTGAACGAAACATCGATGAAAGTTAATGGAAGTCCTACACGGCAAAGCGGAAGATTATGACTGATCAAGATGTTCCGATTCACGAAGCCTATGTATTCCACGGGTGTTCTTCAATCGCTTATCTGGACGCGATTCTTCAACGAAACTTCGACCCCAAGTTGAGTAATGGAGGTCCTTGTGGAAAGGGCGTCTACATGAGTAGCGCCATCGTTTACCTCATGCAAGCAAATAAGATTGCATGGACTAACCAAGAGAAAACGTAGTGCAAGATTGTTGCAGCAAGAGTAGTGTTAGAGCACTGTGTTGTAGGGACTAAAGAACTACAAGATGCTCCCAATGGTGCGCACTCTACATTTACATTAGCAATGGGTGGGCATGTTTTCTGCGTCTACAATGCTGCTCAAATCTATCCCGAATTAGTAGTACACCTAAAGAAGATTCCTGTCTTAGAAGGGGCTAATGTTGCAGAGTGGAAGGCAGCTGCAACTGAGGCTATTGCAAAAGCTGGAGCCACAAAAATTTCAGCAACATCTCTGAGAAACCCGCTTATTGAATTCTACGAATCACCTGAACATCCATGCGAATTCCAGTTGAACACGACCGAAAAGCTTAAGTGCAAAATCGTTGGGAGGAGCGACGATGAAAAGATAGCCGTGTTTCTTGCGCATGTGGAACGGGTTCGTGGTAATGATGAGGAAGAGGAAGAAGTTGTTTTCCTTGACAGAGCTGAAGTATTTCTGGATGAAACAGTTCCTATTGCGTTCCCTTGGAAAGAAAAGGGTATCTGCTTCCGCGCTCGGCATCTTTCAAAACCGCTCATAGAGATTTTGGGAAAAGACATCGAAGGCCTCACACCGACGAAGCCGGGAATGAAAACGACATTTTTTCTGTTTTCTCGACGTACAGACTGTACGGTGTAGCGATATTTTTTTATTGGGGTGCTGTTCATCATGCACTTACGAAAGACTTTAAGGGGCTCAATGATGTTGATATTACTTATGGACATCACCCTAAAATTATGAAAGACATTGCTACAGAGGTAGGATTCGGACCTGTTGAAATAGTGGGAGGCATTAAAACACAATGGGGTACTGTGAAGTTCGTGATGAAGGGTAACCAGATACAGTCCTGTATCATAAGGTGGACCCCTTGCTTCACCCAGAAGTAAAGCAAAACTCGCATTGTATCCAACGATCTCATTGAAAACTTGATAGCGATGAATTTTACTTGCAATTCTGTGGCGTTCGATCCTGTGCAAGAAATGTTTATTGATCCTTCAGGGTACGGACTGTACGACATCGAGAAGAAACTTCTTCGCGCCACTGTGGATCGAGAGAACTGGGATCTTTGATACTCTCAGAACAAGCGCACGCCCTTTCGCTACTGGAAGATGAGAATGCTGAATTACAGTGCCTCGTCTAATGAGCTTCATGACTATCTGTGTCGGGAGACAGTGGAATCTATACAGGATCATACAGACGGGGTTGCCGAGAAGCTGCTGAACGTAGTTTGTAAGGTGAAGTCATACCGATCAGTAGTGCTTCCGCAGCTCAAAAGGCTGTTATGCCAAGAGATGAGCGAAGCGAAAAATCGGTAGGTGATCGCCAAAGGCGCTACCGAGCGTGTGTGGAACACAATTGTAGAGGCATATGAGCAGAACCAATAAAACTACATCAAACTGAAAACGAGGGTGAGGGTGCCAATAAATCAAAGGAAGGGTGTGTGGGTGTGGGTGTGGGTGTGAGTGTTGGTATGGATGTGGTTGTGGCTGTGAGTGTCGGTATGGGTGTGGGTGTGGGTGCTTTTGTTTCCTTTAGAGCCACTCCAACCCACCCACACCCACACCCACACCCACACCCTCCTGTAATAGGACTGTTTGCGAAAAACACTTGACTTGGCATATAGTCACGACTAAAAAAAAAAAGAACTAGTCTTTTCATCTGTTCTTTGCTCTCTTCGAAATTTTAGAAGTTTTGGTATTTTAAAAAGACAGCAAGTGTTGAGCTTTCTGTTTTTAGTAGTCAATCTGTGACATGTTACAGAGTCTAGTAGAAGATATATTCCATCCGTATTACTTGGAATTCTGAAGAGAGTATACTTCGATCACCATGATTGTCTTGAAGTTTCTAGTTTGGAATTACTCTTTAATAATAAACAGTTATGTAAAATACTTAAATAAAAGGATTAATACGTTCTCGTATAACTGATGTACATTAGATAAAGTACAATTATTTTTTCAGATACTTTTCAGCCTTGAAGAATTCAGATATGAGATGTCGGAACGAAAACATTTGTTGTATCTGTTGTCTAATTTTAGCATTTTTATCAATGATCGAAATTATGGTTTCAACATTGGAAGGTTGAAAAGATACCAGTGCGGGATATAATTGTCATGAACTATACTGAAAATGTTTTCTGGATATGGATGGATCAATTCTGCTACCCATTTCAAAAAATAGGCGGGTAGGTATTCTTTGAATAACTTTTGATAAAAACAAGATAGAGAGTTGCGGTTTTCACCGTTGGAAAGAGGCAATGAAATCGCATCGATTTATATATTTTAGATTTTTCTGACAAGTATTTTAAGGGTTCCTCGACAAGTTTTCAAAAGACAAAACGTTACATCATGTGAATGTTATGGACTTTTATGTTTCAGGGGGACACTAGAATTAGTAACGAAAGTTGTATCAGCTATATAAACCCGACATTATTATCTTTAGCTAATCATGAGTTTTGAACATGTTACTGTTTGTTTTCGGCTGATTTTTAGCGAAAAAATTGGTTTTTTTCTTAGTCCTTAATAAAAAATTAATTTTTTTCCACGTCTAAAATCCTTGATTTTTTAAAAAAATTTCTGAGAAAATCTTTTAAATACTTGTGAGAAAAAATCTGAAATACACAAATCGATGTAGTTTCATCACTTCTTTCCAAACGGTGAAAACAGCAGCTTTCTCTCTTGTTCCTATCAAAAGTTATTCAAAGAATACCTACCCGCCTTTTTTTTTAAATGGGCAGTGGTTTCATTAAATATATAGTTTTGCTACATGTTTTGGTCATTTGTTGCACAGTTAATTTTTATTTCATTCATGTGATGAAAAGAAAGTGATGCATTTTTTCAGTTTAGTAAAACATTATAAATTCAAAATTAATGGAATATATTACTAGGATTTTTGGAATGTGATACCAATGAAATAATTGAATAAAGTTGATTCATATTTCAAATATTCACATGCAAAGGTTTTTTAAATATTTGATGTGGTTGTAGACTCACGAACTCTATTCTTGCGATAGATCATTTGTTGTTATAATGTCTTATTAGCCAAGAACAGAAGCACTCTAGATAAGTATTTTTCTTCCAAAGAAAATAAAATATGAAATCAAGATAAAAGCACGTGTGATATTATTTCTTCCCATGATACGATTTACTATCTAAAGTAATAAAACAGAATTGCATTCTTTAAAAAAAATTTGCATGAATTATTTTTTTCATAAGTAACAAACAAACAAAGAAACCATTATGAAATTTGAAAGTTTACCAAATAAGATATTCTTGCATTGTTTTGAATATCTCAATGCTCCAGACATATTCTACGCATTTGAACAATTAAATCCTCAATTTTATCGATTAATTCGAACGATTCCATTACGTCTCAATTTTGAAGATATTAACAAATTAATCTTTGATCGATTTTGTGAGAAAATGTTAGATTATACAGAAATTCAACAACAAATCTATTCATTAAAACTATCAAATGAACAAGCATACTGTCAAATTCAAGCATTCTTCACGTACTTCTCATTGGTTGAATTCACTCGACTTCGATCATTAACTTTAATTGAGATCAAAGAAAATGATATAGAACAATTATCATCAACATTACCATTACTCTCACAATTAATGTGCCTTCGATTGATTCCTTCTCTATCAGTTTTTTATACACTCCTCGATAAACTTCCAAAATGCAAACCAAACATATTGTCAACACCNATGTATGATACGAATTTAGTCGTTGCATTTTTCTATGGATAATGTATAATGCATAAGTAAACAAACGATATCCGATAAAGAAATCTCTGTTCAATAAGACTAGACTACTCAACAAAAATATCAGAAATTATGTTATAGTATATTTTGAAAATAATCAGACTTGTATGATGAATTGAAGAACTGTTTGTCAGTCATGATTATTGTACGAAACACTGACGAAAAGAGTCGGGCTTTATTTTTACCTACATCCACATCATTGGGAATGATGATGAATAGAAACAGAAAGGAAGACGATGAAGAAAAAATAAAGAAAAAAACCCATGAGTCAATATTAGTAGTATGAAATTGAATAATTTTATTTAATTTCATTGCAAGAATGCGATTAGAGGCTGATGCCTTCCGTAAAATGTAGTAGATATTCTCTAATTTCGTTCATTTTCAAGGTTTGTTCATCAAAGTACATTCATTACTGAAAATATTAAATCTTCATTCATTGTGCTATGTGAGTTGATGTGATTTCTTATTAATAAGATAAACGGTATATGATTGTTAATAAATTAATCCCATTCAAGTCTATAAATAGAATCAGCAATATACATGATCTTATCCATACTGTTATTGTTCGCTAACATGGAATTTTACATCATACAAAATGATGAAATTCTATGGCAGAAGTTTCTTGAATGTTGTACGCATTAGTTTTAAAATTGAAACCAAGTTGGAAGTTGCTATCTACTTTAACTTTCTACTGTTGTGTTCAAACCATCGAATACATACATATCTCTTGAATTATATTCACTAATGTAGAGATAAATTGTCACAATCTTAATATTGAATTAATCTTTCCGCTAGAAGTCGTTTATTGTAACAAAGATGTTTACTCTTTTCATTTTCTCTGATGATGCATTCTAGTACTGGATTTTTTTTAGTATCAAATTATTATTGCTATATGGCTGTTGATTATAAATATCGCGGATCAAAAAGATTAATCTCACCTAATTAAAAGCTATTTTTGATATTGTCTTCACTTGAATATTTTAAGAATTGACTGATTTTTTTGTCATAATCAAAATATTTTATTTAAACTGTAGAAGAATTTGTATTACTCGAAACGATTTTAATTCTTTGGCTTAGATTCATTTGTAAAACTGCAAAAAATGCTTCTTTTATTTAGTCATAATACTGTGGATGTTTTTGTTAGGTTTTCGTTTAGCAACCGTTCATGTCTATTAATACGAAATTCGTATATGCCTCTGTATTTTCTTTACTTTACAGTATTACATGATCCAATATTAGCATCGTACGTCTCCATAACTGCATATGATATAATACGATGCTTTAGGAAGAAAACAATAGACCGTATATACTTCGTTGGAACGATAATGATAAACGATGGGTGTGGGTGTTGGTATTCTAATCTCTCACACCCACAGCCACACTCCACATCCAACTCCTAATTTTAGTTCCTTTTTGTTGTTTGTTCATTTTATTTTTTTGTATAACAAGTTGGTTAAAAAAGTATAGATTTTATAATATTTCTATGAATTTTCAATGTTCAATCGATTGATTCGATCTTATTCAAAGCATAATATATATATAAGATCTAAAAGTACGATAAAATTAAAAGCAAATAACCACTAATTTGACGAATTGACAAGCTAAAAAATAAAAGGAAAATGTTAGACAGAAAGAAAAATAACACTATCGCTCAACATGACTATATCCATATTTATTCTTCATTGTCCTCATCGACAGCAGTGAAGAAATGAACTCATACGTGTATATATATATATAGATGACGGAATATTGAACCGTATAGATAATCATTGCTGGAAATGTCTACAGCAGGTATAAATGGCATCAATATACTCGATTTGTCCGATGAAATATTACTTGCTGTCATCAACAGATTGAATATGATCGATGTACTTTATTCATTGGTGGGTGTAAATCAACGATTTGATCGACTAGTACTTGATCCTCTTTATATTCAACATCTGGATTTAATGGTTGAATCATTGCTTAAGAATAGCTTTTCAGTGAGCAAACAAGTTCTTGATAGAATTTGTGAAGAAATTTTGCCTCGAATTAATAATAAAATAAACAAACTCATTGTTGATCGATATTCTATGGAATGTGTGCTTCGTGATGTTGTCTATCCTCAACTTTATTCATTAACACTTGCCAATTTTCAACGAGTTACACTTTTACCATATTTAACAGGTATATTGTTTTTCTAACTTGCACTGATTTAATCAGCAAAACATTTCTGTATATTGAAGGTGATACAAAACTTCGTTATCTTCTCACTGATCAAATCACACATCTTAATGTTCATATCATTGATGAAATAATAACAGAATTAGATGATGAAAATGAATCAAATTTATTTGCATTAATATTATCGATGGGTAAACATCTAACTGATTTGACTTTTAATCAATGGTTGTGTTATAAAAAGTCACCAATTTCAATATTTCATATGCCATTGACAAGTTGTATTTCTTCAACGCTCATTAAATTGAATATTGATGTCAACACTTTTGATGATTGTCTTTATCTTCTTGATGGACGTCTTCATTCTTTATCTACATTAATCATTAATATTCTTAAAATTTCCGCTCCATTATCAAATATTGATAACACAGTAAGAATACATTTAATTATTCGATACGAATAAACATTAAAACAGAAATACATCGTTGAATTCTTTTTTTATAGAAACAACTTCCCAAACTCAAATGTTTCTCATTAATTACATATCTTCGGACATATTTTTATGATAGTCTAGTTGTACCATTACTATGTCGAATGCCAAATATTGAAGAATTAACATTATGTCTATCGATAATAAGAACTGAATCGACTTATATTGATGGTACTCATTTATATGATGAAATTCTTATTCATATGCCACAATTAAACAAATTTATTTTCAGTATAAATACTCTTGTTTTCAACAAGAATGTTAGAATTAATCTTCCATCAAACAATGATATTCAACATAGTTTTAGCAGAAGAGGATATCAACAAATTGGTTCATATACTCATGACAAATCAACAGAAACAGGAAACATATGTCATGTCTATTCATTTCCATATGAATTTCATAATTTTTTCTATATGACCTCTCATTTTCAAGGTGGTATGTTTGATAAAGTTCGATGTTTGATAATGACTGATCTAGAAAATCCTTTTGAATATGAACTTTTTCAAATCATCTCGCATTCTTTTCCTTTTCTTCAAAAACTAGCTATATGTAATTATCAACCACAAAGAAAGCAATATTCATTTCCAATCATCACCTTTCCTTATCTTCTCATTCTCAATCTTCAAAGGGCAAATATTGATTATGTTGTTCAATTTCTCTGTGACACAAAAATTCGTCTGCCTTGTTTGTTGGAACTTACAATTACATATGAATCACTGGCAATGGCAACAAACAGTTTTACGAATAATGAAACACGTCTCACTTGTGCTTGTTTGCAATCTATTGTTATATATGGTTCATATGTTCGTCCAGAAAATTTTCGTACATATTTTTCTTCATGGAAAATATGATTTGTTTTAAAAATTGTATCAATAAAAAAAAATATTTGAAAAAAATTTGTTATTCATTTTGTTTTATGATGACCTGTATTCACTATAGAAATGAGCAAATTTATTATTCTAAATCATAAGAATATGGTTGATTAATTTCATTAGAGATATATACTAGATCATTTGTATATCGATTAGGTATTCAAGATAGTCATCTACATTTTTCTAATATTGCTCAAGTAACAAATTCGACTGATGAAAAGAATGATCATGTTAGTACGAAAATATTCAAATGTTTATGTTTTTTAACAACTGGGTTATACAAGAACAGTATGAAAGACTATTAAAGACTACATTTAGTTAGTTAGTTGTTGGCCATCACTGACATGATTTATCTTTTTGTTTTTTCTTTATCATTTATTTCTAAAGTATTTGTTATTAAACCACAATAATTTTGTTTTGCTACTTCATATTTCATTTATTCTTTTTCTTTAATTTCATCAGAAGACTCTCCCGTTTCATTTGCTTCCTGTGTTATTTTAATAGAATTGATTGTTGTATCAAATTGTTCCAAATTAGTTAAAGCGTGGTCGAATGCCTAATTCACAGAAAAAAGAATTAGATATAATAACAAATACAGAATCTAATACTCTTACCTCTGTTTTTAATGGAATGTTGATTTTTTCAGTAGTATAATTTAGATGAACATTTTTGTTTATTCGTTGAAGGCTATCATATAGAAAATCAAGAAAATATTAGTTAAAAATAGAATTTAATGTTTTTTACCGTTTATTTTCAATTTCATATCGATGAACAGCTTCACGAAGTTTATTACACTCATCTTTAATTGTATCATAATCAGCCTGTTGAAGAAGTTTTTCAGATAATTCACGATTTTGTTCCTCTTGAAAATGAACATGAGAATGAATGAATGAAATTCATAAAAGAATACAGTTCACGTAAATTGAAAGTATACCCTTTGAGTTTTCGTGTTTTCATTGCCATAACTTATTTGTTTTTAAACTTATTCTATATAGGGAGAAAGCCCAGAACTTGCTGCATCTTTCAGTATATTTACTTTGAACATCAAACGCAGTTTAAAATGTAAAAGTGTATTGGAAGAAGAAAGACATTTTGTTAATTTACACGGTGCCTACAATGCTGTAACATTTTCTATTTCGTGCATATCGTGGCTTAAATAAATGATAAAACTTTGAATTTTTTCAAAAGGTGCGCCGTGAAAAGCTTTACAAAAGCTGTATGATTGAATTCCTTTTTTTACCTGTTTTAATGGTTTTTCTTATACTCAAAATGAACAACTTTTATAGCAGTGTGACTTCCAATCATACTGAAAATGTTGGAAGACTTTTTTGTTCTGCATATATCTCGACTTGAGAAAATGATGGAATATTGAATTTGCTTTTAAAAGATGCGCCGTTGAAAACTCTACAAAACTTGTATAGACCAAATCCTATAGCGAATCGGAAAATTTCTCGAAATATTTTCTATATGATGGTAAGTAATACTTCTACCCATAAGTTGTTCATTTTGAGTATAAAAAAATTATCAGAACAGGTAAAACGGATTCAATCATACAGCTTTTATAGAGCTTTTCACGGCGCATCTTTTGAAAAAATTCAAAGTTTTATCATTTATCTAAGCCGAAATATGTGCCAAATAAAAAAATTATGACAACATTATGGACATCCACTTTTGCAAAAGAAAAAAAAATGTCCTTTTTCTACCAATACACTTTTTACATTTTAAACTGCGTTTGATGTTCAAAGTAAATATATCAAAAGATGCAGCAAGTTCGAGGCTTTCTCCCTATATAGAATAAGTTTAAAAACAAATAAGTTATGGCAATGAAAACACGAAAACTCAAAGAGTATACTTTCAATTTACGTAGACTGTATATTTACTTACTTCATTGTAGCGTTGCTCAAGATCAGCATATTTATGTTGAAGATCATTTAATTTATATTGAACATTAAATAAATCTTCTTGAAAACCATTCGATTGTTGGGGTGTGGGTGTGGGTGTGGGTCCTTCTTATCTTTGTCCACCCCCACATCCACCCATACCCACCCTATGGGGCATAATACAAGACCCCGCTGGAAAATTTTTACGCTGAGACATGATAGAAGATCCGGGGTCTTCTATTACAGGGGGGGGGGGGGGGAGGGGATTTTCGGCATTAAGATAAGGGATGTCACAGGAGATGAGGAAGACGCAATTGAAAAGCAAGGATTCTTCTTCTTGATGATATTCTTAATTAAATTACATATTTTGTTATTAAATTCGTACTTTTGACATTTACTCTCATAGACCTTTTATCGATATGGGCATTTTATTTTGTAACACAACACTTCACATCAGTTGTGTTATGTTGATCTTTTTCTCTTTATCTCTCACTTTTTATAAGTCAATGTGAGTTTAATTATCAACTATTCCGCTGTTCTATTACCAGTCATTCAGTAAAACAATTTCACGCATATTCGTCTACAACTCTTGATTATAAAGGAAAAAAATTTGAATTAATATACTCAATTGTATTTTTCGATTTCAAAAAAAACAAGCTCGCACAAAACGCTTCATCAAGATATTAAGTATGTATATAAAGGGACTCTCTTGAATGCTTGATCGTTTAAGAGAAATCGTAGATGAAGTAATAAACATCAAACGGTTTTGTATTTACATTGAGCTCTAGTGGAGGTTGAATTTACTACAACAGGTAAACATGAAATAACACACATTAGTTTAATCTACACGCAGATTTTAAGCGTTACATTATTCTAGATAATCGCTCGGATACGTATTTTGAACTCAATTCAGGGATTTTCATAGTTCATTATTTATATCATTTTCCAATAATAAGAACTATTAAACTTTGTATTCATTAGTATGATTTATTGGCGCTTCAATCTTTTCAGTATTTGAGCTGAATTTAAACTGAATATCAACTTCCTTGATATGTACCACAATTGATAAACATGAATGCTCGAAGAGATTTTGACTGTATTGAGAATAGTACGATTGCACATTGTAAATTCGGGATTTTTTTGAAAATAAGCATAAATCTTACTGTCGAGTATTTCATTCGAACTATACATATTCCAACGGCTTCAGTTATACGCATTTATGTTGAACTTTCACTTAGTTGGTAGTTTCAATATCGTTGTAAAGAACACATGG
>CAJNSZ010000196.1:0-18914 GCA_905329745.1 Rotaria sp. Silwood2
ATATTGAAAAATAAATTGTGTATTATTGTTTTGATGGAAAAAAATAATTTTTAAGATACAACATGAAAGATATTGTTGATTTCTTGAAAGTTGATATTTATTTTATCATTGACACTAACTTGGACAAAATATGTCTGTCGAAGTTAAACTTCGACGAAACACATTGACGAAGTTATAACTTCGGCACGACATACATATATATATAAGTATCAATTAATTACCGTGTTGCAATGATTCTTAGCTAATGACGAAAACATTACTTTTTTTTAACGTTCAAGGAATATATAACGATGAACATTAAAGTTAAAAAAATATCACCTAAATGATATTTTGAAATAGATTGATAAGCAAAGCCTGAAAATGTCATTGAAATTGTCCATTTTCAAATTATGGGTAGATTATTGCTCTCAATTTAAGGTTCTCTTTGTCATATAAGTCTTGTAAGTTGAGAGTAAAACTGGATTTAATAAGGTGGTAAATAATTATTATAAAGTATTACTAAATATTGTTCTATTAAAATAGATGTACGATAAAAAATGTAGCCCCTATATATCTGCACTGAACGACGACAAAAAAATACCTTGAACGGCTCTTGATTAGCGGAATAAATTGACTGACCACTGAAAATAAACTAGTCTTCTATCATCCGAAATTTCTTTTATTCTGAAAACGAAAATACCCATGTTCATAGCATTATTTCTACTACAAATTTCTAGTTCGTTTTTAAAATTATTAATGACGTTTTAAGCATGTCTTCAATAAAGGTTTTTAGGGGAATATTCTTAGAAAAAAATAAAAGCTTTTAAACCTTCTTTGTCTCCTTAAGTTTCGAATCGATTCGGTTCGGTTCCAAAAAAATACGAACCGATCCTATCACTGTTTCAATACTCATTTGTTACTGAAATTAGTTTTTAAATTTGAACAAGAAAATAATTGTACATTTTTTTATTTTTTCAAATACAACTGAAAGTACATAAATAAAAAACTAATCTCATATTTTTTACCACGAAATAAACATTTATAATACTAACGTAAAACAAGTTCACTGTTTTCCATTTATTCATTCGAGCATGAAGAAGACAAACATTTTAAGAAATAAGGTAGAGACAGAACTGAATACAAAAATATCTCATCAAAAATCTAAGAAAGCATTTGATTATGTGTACTGTACACGTGAAAAAAGTTGCTCAGAAAAAATTTCGATAAAAAAAATGTATCTCATTTACACTCAAAAATTCAAATCTTTGAGGTACAATGGTCGTTTTTTGTTAGAAATAACGTTTCAACCACTTTTATGAATAAATCTGACGAAATTTGGCAGAAAAACGAGTAAAAAAAGTGGAAAAAAAGAAAATGTCGAAAAAATCGGCAAAAACACGATTTTTTTGTGTGTTTTTTGAAATAAACGAAAAAAATGCATAAAATTTGACTAAAAGTTGCTACTGGTGTTCAAAAAACGTCAAAAACCGACATGTCTGTCTGCTTGGGCAAGACTTGAAAAAAATTATGTCACACTTTTTTTTCTCATACATTTTCTTTTCACTTTTCATACATTTATTTCAATGATCTATTACTTATATCATACCATTATATATCTTATAGTGCCCTGTATCAAACACCCAAGTATGGTGATTAAACAATAAGAAATTGTTGTAAGAGAGATGACCAGACAATCCNTTTGATTATCAGAAATTTACTTTAAAGCCTCATTATGGGCACGAAAGATTATTATATCAGTTAATAATTCAACAAGTTCTACAAATTGGAATTACTAAAAGTTAAATAGCGTTTGATCAGTTGTATATGTTCCCTCGTAAGATATTTTATGCTAGTTTTTTTTCCGTTGTCGAAAATTTGATAATTGATAGAATACTAATAATTGTTGTTATAATTAACAAACAAATTCATTTCTTTAATAAAATATTTCTTATCCATTAAAATAAACTCATTAAAATTACTCTTTCAAAAAGACTTTCATCGCTCATATCTTTGTGAAATGAATTTTTTTAGAAAAAAAAATTTATTTAGGTTTTCTTAATCTCTTCATCTTTAATAAAATTACTCAAACATTCCAATAAGCGACATTCAATATAAATCATAAATTTGAACAATTTTTGGACACAAATGAATACTTTGAAACTTACGGATGGGTGTGTGATTATGAATTATCAATGACGAGAAGATCAACGAACACCCTTATCATAGTTTGTTAGAATTTTTAGGATATTCTAATGATCATGACACTTCTTTACAGGAACATTTTTAGATCAAAATATTATCTTTCAATTTTTCGATGAACGCTTTATCTCACCAGCAATAAGTTCTAATTTTGAACAAAACATGAGCTCAAAGTCGAGGAAACATTTCAGGCACCTTCTTTGTACGTTCATTACAAAAAAAGAAACCTTTTTCAAACAGTTCGTTGGAGTCTTAGTCTTGAGCAGTGTTTGCTTTATAAATATTCAAAAACAAGTTAAAATGAGCTAAAATTTTGTACTGCAGTTCTCGATCATGCTCTTTCATTTGGAATAAAAAAAAGCATAAGAAAACTTTTCAAGAGTATGACTATGCTCGATGAAACCATAAACCCTATCTTAAATAATAAATATAAATATTAGAGAAACACAAAGCAGTACGCATTCGAATTCCTCATATGAAATCAAATTTAATTAAGCTTTTAACCTTGATATCACTATCTGAAATCTCTGTTTTTTTTTCTTTAACTCAACACTATTCCATTTTAGACCGAAAGTAGGCTCCTCTAGATCTGCATTAAAGAATGGTAGTAGATTATTTTCATTATTTCCAAAAGGCCATTTCAATCGTTGTTGTTAACGGAATATATTGAGCAGAAATACTCGTGAGAGCTATTATTTCGATCTGTTTTTGAAACTTCAAAAGAATGAAAAATTTGGGGTATGAATGTGTGGACGCTGGTGTGGGTATCGATATGAGTTTAGCTTATGGTTGAAAAGAATATCAACGAACATACATCCTTCTTGGCAATACATTTTTTGCAAAAAAACAGCAATCCAGGTGAAACGATCTCAGTCGGATCTTGCCAGTTCGGAATAATTTCGGTCGGATCCTGTCCTATATTTGTCTGATTCTCATCAGACGGATTTCGGTCCAGATTTCATCGGAATTCGACAGAATGTGGTAAAATTTGACCTGATTTGGGACAGATTTCATCGTGTTCCGTCGAATTCCGATAAAATCCGAACCGGAATCCGGTTGATGATAATCCGACAAAAGCCTGGTCGCATCCGATCGGTTCTTTATGAAGGACGACGGATTCCGAAGAAATCTGAGGCAGATCCGATCGTTTTCGATTGAATCTACAGGTCGGATTGAATCTCCTGAGAAAAAAAACCAGCGTTTTGTCATTTGTTCTTTTAGTTTTTTTTTAGTAATTATAGTATCGATTTGAACCATACACTATGAGTCTCGTCGCAATAAATTCATAATAATTTAAACATTTTCACATATGCTCTCTCTTTTTCAGTATAATAAAGGAAGATGTTGATCAATTCAAAAAGTGATATGAAATGTCTTCTCCCAGATTTTAGAGGCTATATGTCATTTTGATGCAATGGTAATTTTTTTGTGAGCATATGCATCTGTGTGTAGCTTATCTTAACGATTGTGTCTTTATTGTTATCGAACGCACTATGTCAATAAAAACTAAATGTCGTGTAACTCGATCGAAGAAAAGAAAAAAAAACGAAGAAACATTTGCAAGATATATATCAAAGGAAAAAGATTTATCTGAAAATTTTATTGTTATGGCTCATTCTCAATTATCTACTGAAAACTTGTATAAGATTGATTGGAACTTGCCTGATGATAAAGTGATGGTACAAATAAATAGGTTGATTGAAAAATTGAAAAATAAGGAAGTTGAAGTAGAAACGATTCTGCCAAAGTATGAAGGTGGTTTGGAGGGTGTGGGTGTGGGTGTGGGGTGTGAGTGTAACTCTTCTCTTCTCTTCATACCCACACCCACACCCACACCCTTTGAAAACAATATAATCATTTTCACCGACATAATTAATAACAAGTAAACAGAATGGAATGAGAACTGTCGTCTTCATTCAATCGGACAAATTTCATTAAATTAAAATGTGTCTTCGATACTATTTATTTCAATGATAGTTAAGTAGTGGCTTCAAAAGCTACACAGAAATAATAGCACGTAAGCAAATTAACAAGAATCGAAGCACAGATACATGAAACTATTGACTGAACAAATAACAGTCGTAAAGATCATGGATGATTCAATAGACTTATCTGCATTTGATACATATTACGCACCACTATATTTAAATTCTTTGATGTGACCTTATGGTCTGTATTATTTTGAATTATTAATACATTTATAATGTCTTGCAATATCTCTATTGATCGCTATTATATAGGTAACAACGACGATATGTTCTTTTTCATGAACTATATTAATTGAATAGAGAGATAAATTATATATTACATAGGGAACTGTTATAACGATTTAGTTATTTTCATTGAAATAAAAAAACATTATAGAATAATAGAAAGAAGAGAGAGTTTTTTTTCTAATTCTGGATTAACGTGGCAACACAAATTGTTTTTCTCATTCTTCATTGATCCATCGTAAAAGGAAGAAAAAAAATTATCATTGTAACACCTTGTCGTGCTAAAATATGGACACTCACAGTTTTGGATGTCAATATATGAGATATATCTATGATCCAGAAATTAGGGATTGAAGGCAGTCAAGGAATTCCTTGATTTTTTTTTGAATTTTAATTTTCTGGATCGTGTTGATTGTGGTTGGTACAATTTACTTGTTAGTAACTTTTAGTCATGTATGCAGACTGGTTAGTGGAATAAAAAATTTTATAGTGAACTATTTTCGATTATTAATGTTGATGCACGCTTCCAATTAACATGTAAAAATATGTAAATTAAAAAAAAACCTAACTTTTAAAGATGCTTTTTTACATAGTGTAAAATCTGACTATGAGAAAAGAGAATCATAAAAAGTTTTGAAGATTTTTCTACAACGCTTATAAAACCACGTTTGTTCAATCAGTAAGTAAAAATGAATGTTTCCAAAAAGTATTTAGACACTAGTTTTTTGAAGCCCCAGTGTATTACTAATAGAAGTCATGGCATTAAACGCATGTTTGATGATTCAATAGAGTGTGATTATAACAAATCTTGACGCCATTATTCAGCTTATTTTACATTTTTTTCACGCGAAGATGTATTAAGTTCATGTTAAGAATAATTGAATAGATTCTAAACAATGAACAGGAGAGTCAGCCCTTGCTACAATAAACGGTAAGAACCAATTGTGTTTTCTGTTTGATATATCTGTTTCACTCGTACATGCAGTCGTGTCAGTTGACTAGATGAACTTCCTACTTTTATTTTTCTAACAGACTATGTTTATCAAGGTTCATGTTTGCTGAGTTTAATGCACGTTCTGATAAGAGAGTCAACAGGTAAACGTATCCTAAATAAATGAGCAATGATCATTTTTCTGCTAGATGATGTTCATCTGTGTCTTTAGAGTACTGTGAAGTTAGTATAGAGTGGATATAAGTCTGAATTTGTATGCATGTAGGTCATTCTTTTGGTTCACAGCTCTATTCACAATTGTCTTATTGACATTCAGATGAAATACAAATTAAAAAAAGAATATGTACAATGCCTAATCAATTGGTTCTTATTTTCTGAAACTCATAAACAAGTGAAGAAAGTCGATCGATCGATAGATATTCATTGATTCAAACTAAATCAACTATATTTTGTTTGAAAACAATCATTCCTAAACGTGTAGCTCTAAAACTTTGACACGGTGTGAATGTGCTGAACTTAATTACAATTTTATTCACACTTATGTATCGAATACTATTAAGATTCGTCTTTCTCAACCTTTTCCGAAATATAAATTAGAGCAAATTAACTTTGATTTTAATCGAGCGGAAATCCAAAGAGTGTCCACAAAATTGATAATAGATCTGGGTCATTTATATGAAAGATGATACTAATTTTAAAAAAACAGTACTGAAAACTAAATCGAAGGATATAGGAATGAAAACTGTTCATTTGAAATGAAGTTATTAACGACATCGGCGATTATTTCGTGTACACTGGATGTAAAATGAAACTTGTCAATGAACACATATTTTGATGGATCTGCACCGTGCATTACAACAGAAGTGCCATTCACTGTATCCCAACATTGATCGACGATATTAGTAAATTGTCCTAACTCATTGTCTATAATTTTCTTAATGATCGAATAGATATTAAACACTGTCAAAGACACTTGTGAGTTGTCTTTCTGAGTTCTCTTTAGACGAAGGGAGAGAATGGTATTGAATAGTAATGTGAGGTTTTTAAAAACGAAGTCAAGACCGAGTGCATGAATATATGGAAAAGCTTGGGCGGGTGGTTGATTGAAAACAAGAATATGTTGCGCACCAAAGGCAATAAGGTCATCAATTGCATTTGACAGACCATTAACAACTACAAATGGATTTGGAATCTTACTAAAAACAAAATCGTTACCACCACCCGACACGATATAGAGTGTATGTACAAAGTCAATAGTTCGTTCTTTAGCACTATTTATATAAATTTCAATTTGTTGACGAATGCCAGGTACAGGTACTGTATCTGATTTTGTATATCCTTGAACCACTGTATTGTCGGTTGTTGCACCTCCATAGGCATAATTCTTTACATTCGATACTCTCAATCTATCTACCCAAATGGAATCGTTGCTAAATCGACCTTGGTGATATGGTGGTACGATAGGCCATGTGCCATTTGTTAACTTATAAACATTGTTGGTGTCTGAAAGCGAATCACCAAAGATTACTACTGTGTGAAATCGATGTTGTTCAGTGTTTGCTTGAGAAGCAAGTATCATGGTCAGATACAAGACGTAAATGATTTAAGAAGAAAACTAAGATATTACGATGCAATAAAATCTGGACTAATGTTACAACTTGCATAATTATTTTACTCTAATATATACTATCAACATGACAGAAGGCAAAACAGAATGGTAAGAAAGAAAAACAAATTTGAGGGGGCCGCTTTGCTATTCTTATGCGTGGACCATAATAGCTCACCTACATATAGTGCTTGATCATGCGAAACTTCCCTTCGTCAACATGCGTCAAGTGTGACGTCTTTGATGACTCAAGGTAAATAATCATACTAAGATTGTTAGTGTCATGGTTGTCGTGAAATTACAAGAGGATGAATAACGAATTCAAGCATGTTAGTGCGTGCGTTAGGATTGTTCGCTGCATCATCTTTGAGTATGGGCAGCTTTCTATGAGTCAATTATTTATTAAATTGTTCATAGTTATCAATTCGAAGATGAAATAACAAAAACAAAAAGTAAAGCTGCTCTAGAACTAAAACAGAGCCTCAACTTATTAAGCGAGTCAAGTGCATCTGCTTCGATCGAAGATTGATTGTAAATATTAGGTATTTTACAACATTCAGAAGTGATATTACTATTATCTTGACATGGCACAACAACTCATTCTATTGCATGAAAAATTTAAATGAAAAAAAGTGTGCTTATACGCATCAATATTTTTTTAAAACGCATCTTCATGTTGAACAACTAAAGTTCCTTGACTGAAGATGATGCTGTTATTCAAATGTAGCAGTATTTTCATCAAACATCTTAATAGATTTTGAAAAGAATTCTATGCATCCAACAAGTGATTTATATGTATTTATAAGTATACGACCGTTGTTATCAAGATAATGAGTGTGGCAAACGAGATTCGCAAAAGTCGAGACTTCAAGCTCTCTTTCATCGTATATTAAAAAATCCACAACATTTGCTACAATCAGCATGATGAGTGAAAAACTTCAGAATGTAAAGTATCTAGGCTAAACTAGAGACAACTAGTTTTAAACAGGAAATATTTCTTAATACATTCGTGCCAAGAGAGACGATTAGACAGATTATTGGGTGTCATACATAAAGTTAAACTGTTTTTTAAGCTAAAATACAATATTTAGCCGATAGATCGAATATGTAGGTTTATATTTGCAAAAACTTGAGGTCTGAAAATTCTTGGCGACCACTTGTGGATTCAGAATCTTTGATCAAGAAAACCTTTGATTGTACTTAATGAAAAATCGTTACTTTCTTGACAAAAATCAAGCTTCCAAATTTTGCTTTATTCAATAAAGTAACTGTCTTGTAGCACTAACTTATCTTTTCTACTGTTAATACCATAAGATAACAATGCCAATAGTACAAAACTGCAGTTTCTTATGCAAAGAGCTGTTTCAAAAGAATAAACGCTTTATTGCCAATTATTGTTGTGAGTACAATTAACACGTTTCTTTTGTGTAAGAATATGGTCATTATATTATAGAGTGTGGTCCTAAAGAATTTTAAACAGGAGACGGATAGAAGAACCTAGATGTAGATCGTAGTTGTTTAGCAAAAAGAACCAAAAGTCAGGTCGTATGTGATCTTTTAAGACTTTATCTATATAAGGTTTTCTATAAAATCTTATGCAAGTACCAATCCTGTTGATAAACTCAATACATTTTGCAAGGTTTAGAAATTAAGAAACGCATAATAACTAGCTCAATGACTCTTGTCAAATCAGATATGACTATATAAGATTCGTCCAAGCAGACACAGACAGAAGTACGTAAGTCTAATATTGCATGCTTCTATCTGATCGTATTCGATCTGACATTTTTTTTCGATTAGAAAATTGAGGATCAAATCTTTTTTTTTTGTATTAAGAAATGAAAATAATAAATGTAACCGTGTTGAATTGACTAATGTTTAATATTTGACAAATTTTAAAGTGATTTTAATTTTAATAAAGTTCTTATTGAAACTTAGTCTAAACACTATTGATCAGTCGATACTATGAGAAATGAAACTCAGATAAAAAACTCTGTATGTGTAATAATATTAAAATCAAATATTTCCTCAAGATAATACTAAAAGCTACTACTTCCGAGCAAATTTAGTTTATTTGGCTGATAGTCTTAGTAATATGTCTCTTACACTGTAATGCATGAATTCAATGCTTACTAGTTTTGTTAGTGTCGAAAAAGAGAGAAACTAATTCTAAAAACAGTCGAAGTAGCTAATTTAAGTCAGATCTTAGTTTCCATGTCCTGTTCTTATTGTTACTAAGTTTCTGATAAATGAACAATAACAGGCGCACAAAGTACGATTTACAGTTTTTTCCGACACATCAGAAGAGCAAAACTTCGGTATTTTTTACTACATTGAACTTTAGTGCAAAAATCTATATTATTTGAAACTATACATCTGATTATTCCTTGTATTTCATTGCTTTTCAGATCAATGGTCATAATGAACACAAATCAATATTTTCTCATTCCAGTTTTAGAGCAATTTTATATGATTCTCCAAAATTTTTGTTGTTTCAAATGGTTTCAACTGTATGCTGTATCAAAGATATTGTTGCAAAAAGCAAAAAACAATTAAGAAGAATTAAACAAAGCATTGTGATAGTTATGAATATCGCACATATTTATCAAACAATATTATGGCATTTGAGAAAAGAAATATTCAATAAAAAAAGAAAATCATTTTATTTTGAATTTGAAAGTTATACAAAGAAAATAATAAGCTGCTAAGCCAATTAATTAGTTGGCTTTTGATCAAGACATACTATTTTAACCAAATGATAATGATGATTCAGCTATAGAGATTTCTAGTACTATATGTTTTAAGCTCATCACGAAGCACTATTAATATGGGAGTATACAAAATCTTTCAAGCTTTGTAAAAATGCTCCGAAATTTATGAAACTAGAGTTATGCCTAATTCAATCTTGATTACTTCTTCATATTACTATCATTGTCGTTATATTTTAAACAGTGGAGTTGGATGAGTTCTTAATTATGGCAAATGAGAGAGAATGAATGTAATTAATTTTCAAGTTTCATCAGAGTATAAATGTATTTTTATGATACAGATAAAAATTTTAATCTCGTGTTTTTGGTGATAGTTTGAAAATTGTGCGGATGTTGATGTTCTAGTAGAAACCAAAAGGAAAAAACGATATTCTTCTATATGAATCGAAACCGTCACATACATCAGACGATGAATGAAGATCTTCTCTTCACCTACAATCACAAAAACCATAGAAAATGATGATTAGAATTTCATCGAGCTCCTGTGGCGCAAGGGTAAACGCATCCGGCTTTGAACCGGGAGATAGATGGTTCGAATCCATCAAGGAGCTTTTTTTGTTTGCTTTTTATTTCTTTTATTGCGCAAGGTTTTCGAAACGTAATGAGGTAATACCTATGACAGAGGATTTATGATAGATAAATGATAGAGATCATGTAAACTACAGATAATTCTGGAATGGCGGGTAAGTTTTCTTTCCGAATATGATGCTCAAAACACGATTGCATACTGTGTAAGATAAGAGGCGATTTAAGAATCTGAAAAGTGTTGTTGGATTTTGATAGGTCATTTATTGAAAGCTTTGCAGTATTAGGCACTCTTTTAAGTATCATTTCTACAAAGAAAAATACTGAGTATATAAATATGATATAGAATTCATAGGAGCATTGCTAGTTTTTTAGTTATGAAGTAAGAATTTGATCTGATAAACACTTTGCTTTTAGCAAGTTTTCGTTGTTGGAGTATACCTGTTTTTTTTCTTTCCCTACCTACATAGACTTGCATCTCTTGGATAAATGTCACCAAAAACTCATGTAAAATATCGGTGAAAGAATTCGCTCAACAAGAATAACTATGTCAGGGCTACAGTTCAAAGTCATAATGACTCAAAATTTAAGGATAAAATCTTACTGTTCGCAAAGAAGAATACCTAATGTATTTTTGATACAAGCCACATCTCAAAAATTGACTTTGGAACAGTCACAATTAGAAGAAAGTTGTGCAAGAAAATAGTGTCAACTATTATCTACAAATATATTTTTCTTCCATTCTCTGTTGCAAGTATTACATAATTATGTTTCGAAAATCTTGCGCAATAAAAGAAATAAAAAGGAAACAAAAAAAGCTCCTTGATGGACTTGAACCATCTATCTCCCGGTTCAAAGCCGGATGCGTTTACCCTTGCGCCACAGGAGCTCGATGAAATTCTATTCATCATTTTCTATGGTTTTTGTGAGTGTAAGTAAGGAAAAGATCTGCATTCATTCCCTGATTTATATGACAGTTTCGTCTCACCTAAGAAAATACTTGTCGATAGTGTTCAACCTTAGCTATGAATGCACTAATGAATAGAACCGACGATAAACATCACCAAGTTAAGATATGAAAACATATTGACTGCCTCGTCTCGCTTAGCGGTAGCAACAACAGTGGAAATAGCCGATGCTTCAAGGAAAACTGTTAGCACAATCCGCTTCATTTTACAAGATCTTCTACTATAAACATGAGAGGAACAGCAAACACTTTTTAAGCACACATCAGGATTTATCTTTCACATCGTTGCATGTATGGGTCGTCTCTTCATCCACATCGATGTTGTATCCAATGAAAAGCTATTTCTTTTACTCTTGTACTAGAATTTTCTTTGGATGATTCGAAAGAAGCATAAGAAATGGTGAATAGAGTTTTATCGAGCTCCTGTGGCGCAAGGGTAAACGCATCCGGCTTTGAACCGGAAGATAGATGGTTTGAGTCCATCAAGGAGCTTTTTTTGTTGCGCAAGTTTTCGAAACATAATTATGAAATAGGTACGATGCAGAACAAAAAGAAGAGTATATCTGCACAAGAAAAAGCAAAAAAACGAGTCAGCTCATCACTATTTCGATGGAGCATATTACGAAGATATTTCGTGGCTAGACGTGCGTGTATAGTGAACCAACACCTACATCTACAATATTACATAATAAAATCTGAGTTTAGATTAAGTTCAGATGAACACATATCCACACGTATCATGCATTCACATCTTCAAGAATCCCATAAGAAACCAAGGCATGACGTTTTTAGCTGTTGCGAAGTCTTTTCAACGTAAATTCAAGTCAACGTTTGTGTACTAGCCTTGCGGACTTCTTTGATGTTTTTACATCACATAGACTTAATTAACAGAAGAAAAGGAAGAATAGTTCGACAGATCCATGATTATTTTTCTTCTGCTTATTCCAAATTTGATACCTTAGCTATACTTGGAACTGTTATAACTATCTGTGTAAGAATTCATCTGTTAATGCCGAAATGAATAAAGTCTTCCTCAATGTCCTATTTCTGCATTCTCTGAAAATATTAGTCTGATTTGTGAAACCTTTAGAACAGCTTTAATGTTGGATTCATCTGGTACTTTTTCAGTTGACAAAAGTATGCCATCGAAGCAGACAAAGAATTCATGACTTTGTTTTCGAACAAATGGTGTTTTTGTCCTAGCATATGGGTTCTTGTTCATCGGCAATAATTATCTTATCCTTTTTCTGTTCTCTTCCCAAATATAGTTATCGAAAAAACCAAGGGGGAAAAGCGGATCCTCGGATCCTTGGATTCTCTTGGATCCTTTGAGATCCTCTTGGGATCCCAAAGGATCCAAGAGGATCCAAAAGGATCCAAGAGGATCCAAAAGGATCCAGAGGATCCAAGAGGATCCAAGGATCCGAGGATCCGCTTTTTCCCCCTTGGGTAGGATTGTTGCAATAGAAAAGACTCATACACATTCTCACCCATACCTCACACTCACCATGTAAGAAAATATAGGCAATTAATTTTCTTTTGCAAGTATGAGCATATTTCGACCTTATTTTGCATGCAGTATTCATTACGTATAAATCACCGAAGGAAATCGTTTCATACACAATGTATGCATTTTGTAAGGCTAAGTTCGTGAGAAAGTGTGTAGCAAAAAAAAAGTAAATGGAGAAAATTCAACATACTAACGATGAGTAAGAAACATATAAAGATGCCTTACTACAAAGGTAAAAAGAAATCATTTTCAAAAACAGGTAAACGGTGTTATATATTCATAATCAAGCCAAATGAACAATACGTCAGTATTAAGTTTTTTCAATATAGTAGTTTTCATTGTCATGAGTAATATATCTGAAAAATGCTTCAAGTAGAAATAAGTTTACCAAATAATACACACATAACACTAATCTATTTAGCACAATGAGACACAACTTATTAGATATGAAACTGTTGTCGATGATCGATTTATAAGTGTCTGGTATTTTTTATTGATAGTCTATACTTGAGGGCGTGGATGTTTTTACCTTCACCCACACCTACACATGTAAATAGTAAATCTAAGGCATCAGACAATTTACTTTAGTGACGGCTGCTGCAGTCAAAACAGTTACCATACGTAATCGACCAATAATGATTGAAGATTGTAAAACGTTCAATTCAAATTGGATCTATAAGTCGCCTTGACAATGTCCAGTTTAATTTTTTGTAAACCATAATTCCAACTCTCCACCATTACTTAATTTTCGTAGATCTTCCTCAGATCTATAAATAGACACTGTCTGCCAAGCGTTTCGTTCATATAAGTCAGGTAATGGATCATTAACAATTCGAATATTGTATCCACGAGAGACGAAGAAGTTGAGATATTCATATGGATCGGACTTTTTATCTCGCATCATTCTAGGAGAAAACTCTGATATAATGTGACGAACTCGATATCGGTCAAATAATCCAATGCCACTAAGTATTGCATGTAATTCGGATCCTTCAACATCTATTTTCATTACATCGATATCCTCAGCAACTAAGGCATCAAGTCGCGTACTGTTTATAATCTGTCTGATCGAGTAACCTGCAGGTACTAGCACATTGATGTCCTTTAATGATGATATGCCACAAACTACATGACCATCGCCAATATTACGATTGTCACTATAGAGTATACATTTGTCCGGTATTGCACTGAGGGCATTTGAATGCACAATAACATTTTGCGATAGTTGTGATACCTGTAGAGATGCTTGTAGGAGCTTAACATTAATATCCATTGGCTCTATTGCTATCACCTTATGACCGAGTACTGATATGACGAGGGTGAACCAACCGATGTTAGCACCAATATCTAAGAAAACGGCAGGTTGCGACGGAGAATTTGCTAACAGCAACGAAATAAACTTTGTCGCATGTGACATCCATGATCCAGATTTGGCGATTGAATTTGAGACAATGTCATTCGACAATAAATGTATACAAAAAGGACGAGAGCCAAGAAACGTAATATTAATGCCACCTCTATTACTCCAACAAGGATATGCTTCTGTACTAAAATGAATAGGTGTTGATGTCGATATGATATAGAGTTGTCTTTTTCTGTTCATATAAATAAATCCAAAAATAAATAAAATAAGCAACAATATAAACAATATCCATCGACGAATTTGACGTGAGAAAAACTGCTTCATTGTCGATACATATCAACAAAAAAAATATTGATAACACGATGCTCGAGAATGGAGTTGAATCATCGATTAAAATATTCTAAACAGCACTTAAAAAAATCAAGCAGCGTCATACGACAGATGAGGATAAGATTACTGAATAAATAGTTTTAGTTAAAGAAACGGTTATATAGAAGACACATGTCTTTATTTTACTTTCTTTTTTTATATATTAGATAATAGTTTGAAAATGCATAGATAAGAACGAAATAGCAGTGGCATTTGAGTCAACATAGATTAAAATGAAGCTATCAAATTGAAACATGTTAAGGTTGGTTAATATCCATTCAAAATGCAAAATGACATTGTCAAACTATTGCATATGGTCCTATTTAGATCCCAAACTAATACATTAATCATCATGTATAATCTAAAGATTTTACTCGCTCCGTATTTGAAAAAGTACAAAAAAGTGATTATTAAGTACTAAAGTTACAGCAAAATAACTATATGGGCAACTACTTAAAGATAGAAATTTTTTTTTAAGAAAGTACTTACCTATATCACAAAAACTGTCGGTTAACCGGCAACAACAGCTAGTAACTTTCAGACATCTAGAGAAAAAACACAAACTCGTGACTGAGAATAAAAAAAAATATTTGACAATATTTAACATGATATAAGTCATGTTCGCAAATATTCAGGTGAGAAGAAAGAAAAAAAAACTAGTATATAAGTTCTGAGCAATGAGAAATCACTATATACACTTCAGATAAGATTTCAACTAGGACAAACTTTTATGTTATATGGATAATTACTGCTGGTTCAGCGTACTCAAACTGATAAACAATCAAACTTCGAACGATAAATCCTTTTTTTTTAAATCGATACAACTCTATATCTATAATGTGTATTAAAGATAATGGGTGAAGTGTCAGTTTTCACCACATCGGTATTTTTATTACTTCTTCAAAGTTCCCAACACTATGAAACCTTCATTTTTTTACATCGGTCATTCATCAACAAAGTAAATCAATATTATGATAATAATATCGAGTGCTCGATAGGAATAACTAATCAATACTTATTTCATAAATCAATAGAGGAAAAGTGATATGACTTCAAGGGGGAAAAAGCTGAATTTTTGATTGTTTTGATTGCCAATGATTGTCATTGATTGTCAGTGATTTGCAATGGTTTCCAATGATTGTTTATACTCTTTTATATCGAAAAACGAAGGCTGCGTAAATACAGATACAATTTGTATTCCTCGAAACGACGAAGAACTACTAGCACAAAAATGTATCGTCTTGTATCGACATGTATCAGATCCAGGTATCGGTATAATACCATGTATATCCCCCAAAAACTTAGAGTCCTAGAATTCTAGGTTTTCGAGGGTTATGCATGGTACTATACTGATACATGAATTCTAGAATTCTAGGTTTTCGGGGGACACACATCGTATTATACGAATACATGGACCCGATACATGCCGATACAGGGGGGTATATTTTTGTGCAAGTAGTTCGTTGTTTCGGGGAATACAAGTTATATTCGTATTTGCGCATCTCTGAGCTATTGGTGGTGGAATGATCAATACCGTGCTCGAAGTTGACTAGGTTGAAGAATTAATCGATTGAAGTCGTTGTTATGTCCAGAGTGTTTCCCTCTGTACATAAGACGAAGATTAAGTGTCTCTTCTAGTCTAACTGGCTTAGGACATCTGCCCGGATAGCAGAAGATACGTGGTTCGAGTCCCGTGGAGAGTATCTTTTTCTTCGTTCTGTGGTCGTTCCAACTCGCTGCATTGTCCTGTATGATTCATACGACCTACGAATCATAACAGTCGTTCAGCTTGCTTGTTGATTTCTTCTCATTTCTCTGTAAGGATTTTTTAAAGATTAATGATTGATGATTCTATACCTGGAAGAAGAACAACAGATCCATCACTTAATCTAATGCACGTGTTTTTCTTCAATTCATCTAGTTGATCAGCTTTCAATTGAAGTACAGCAGTAACATCTTCACATCCAAGAAATGAGTCAACTCCATTGCATTCTTGAAATGCAAGTAGTTCTGCTACCTTTTTTCCAGAAAATTGTCGAATNTTCGCTTGCTCCTCCTCCCCCCCCCCCCCCCCCCCCCCCATTAGAGACACATTGCGAAGGAAAGAAAACATCACAGACGCACTTCATATTACAGACACCTTCCATTACAGACGGGCCACCATTACATACATTAGCAACCTCCCACAAAAGACATCAGATTCTGTACAATATTTCAATGTTTTCATTAACGCTCTAAAGCAACTATTTTTCAATTTATAAACGATGCATTAGGATAACAAGTTTTGAAAGATATACCTGAGTTCAACCATCCAGCTCCTTTGGATCTGCGCTAAAGAAGCTTTTGGACCTTCTTTTAGTGAAATTAGCCTTCAAAAGCTATTGCTTAGAATCATGCAAAACCACGTTTTTTCTGCTTAAAGTATTTTTGATCTATCTTCCCATAAACAAATGCTTTTCAAGAATCTTTTTTTATCAAAACACTTAGAGTTAAAAGGTCTACAAACGCTGAAAATGTCATCAAAATTGGTGGTTATTTTTGTATCCATATTCAGGACCTCATGGAGTACAATATGCGAAAAATGGACATTTTTACCCTACTCTATTTGAAAAAGTCTTAAGTCGTGGGACGAACTAGATGTATTGGCTAATAGACAAAGGTTAGTACTTCATCCTACTATTATCCGATATGCTCCCAAATTCTGCTTATGCGAGAAATGTTGACCACAATGTGCCGATTTTTCACTATATGTGAGTACAGGGTAACAGTCTGTATTACCTATTTACCGATAGGAACCCAGTGAATCTTTGGTTATTATATTGTTAAATAGATACTAGATATATGTATGCAACACGAGTGAGAATGATGGAAAATTATTATATTCTGATAGAGAATGATATACTCCAAAATAGGCTATTTTTGAAGTTTTCGCATTTTTCGCATAATGTCGCATCGGAGGAATCTATAAACGAGTGATCTGAATCAGTTGACATGATGCTGCACAGAAACTACTAACTTAGTATCAGATGCCTATATATAAAATTCAAATCATTAGTTGTAGTTACAAAAAAAAGTCAATACTACAAAATGATGAAAAATGCTATGCATGGTCCCTATAGGTCGAAAAATGACATGTTGTGGCTTCAAAAAAACTATGATGCAGAATGAAAGTCCGTAGGAATTTTTCATCAAAGGTCTTAGGATGTCGAAGTCTTCAATTGCGGAAGGTTTCAGCTTGCCGGATAATACTTCTGTATAAAGTGGGAGATTTCTGGTGGAACTACTCCGGGATCAAAAAAACATCGGCCAAAAGATCGATCGTCAGTTGTTTTCGACATCTAAATCTTGTAAGTAGGATCTGGAAGTACAAATAGTTTTAGACAAAAGTGAAAATTGGAGAGGAAGAAACAACATCGTCGAACTACGGTCTCAGAGGATTGGGGCATGGATTTAATTCAATCACGACAATCGACTGCGAGCTGTTTGCTTCAGTAAATCTTAGAAAATTCAAAATGAAAAATAGAAAGGTCGAATTTTTTTCTAAAATGGTCATCACTGACAATACTATTGACAGATTTTCGTCGATGCATGTGTTGCAGAATAATTGTCAAAGCAGAAGTCAGAAAACGACAACACATCATAACAATATTTAATTCAGTCGAAGATTAAGCTAGTCTTGCCGACGAGCGTTACTTGTTAATATTGTTCAGAAAATGGATGATAAAATCAAGTGTGTTTATGCATTGATCGATAATTCATCATCAACGATTTGTTTAACAATGTTATCAACTTTTTGTCTATGTTTATTTTTTGGTAGTTTTGTACCGTTTTCATCAATAAGTCGTTGTGGATCAACAAGAACATTAATTCGAAGAAAATTCGGTACTGCTGATTTACAAAAATAACAATAAGCTGTTGAAAATGGATACATATGGTTAGGTGCATCTGTAAGTCGGTCACAAACATTTGTATAAAGATCAAAAAGTTTTTCACAAGTTAATTCCTGTTGAATAGATATATTTACTTTTGTTTCATAATTTGATCCATCTAATATAATTAAAGATTCAGGTGTACTTCGTCCACCTCGACGAATATTCCAATCACGTTGTTTATATTCATTCTTAACAGTAACAAAAATATCACCAGCATAAATACCATTCCTATATGAAAATGGTTCAGCTTCAATGGCAACCATACGTGCATATATTTTAAACATATGTTGCCAATCAGTAGGTGTATCATCCATTTGACTAGCTTCTGCTGCTGTCCATTGTTCAATATATTGACCTCGTGTATCAGTTCCACATAGATTTATTGAAGTTGGATAAAAGATTGAATCTAATACAAAACCACACACTGTATAATCAGCATCTATATCGCCTGGACGTGTTTGTGCTTCGATAAATTCTTCAACAACAGCATGTGTTGGCAGATCATCTTCGAGAACATTTTTTTCGATGTAG
>CAJNSZ010000196.1:25157-46586 GCA_905329745.1 Rotaria sp. Silwood2
GTTGCTTCAATTGACTGGTCAAAAATGACTAAGCTTGCTATTTTTACGCATCAACTCATGATTATCGCTGGTATTATTATGGGTATATGTGGTCCAATTGGAAGTATTTTAAACATTTGTGTTTTTACAATGTGGTCCCGCTCTCGACAAACAACGAGCAGATATCATAATAACAATCGAACAAGCGATAGTCCTTTGTATTTACTTACTTCTTCAATAGCTGATTTGATTGTAATTGTCTATTCATTGACCACTCGTATTATATTTGATGGTTATCAATATAAAGCTACACCAAACAATGCATTTATTTTATGTAAACTCCGATATTATGCTTTACATACATTTGATCTGATATCATTAACATGTCTTTGTTTAGCGACATTTGATCGATATTTAATATCATCACGAGAAGTTCGTTTACAACAATTAAGTACAACAAGACAAGGAACAAAATTAGTTATTTTACTTCTTATTTGTTTAATTGGATTACATCATGCTTTTTAGAAGAATCATTGAGAAGTAGCATTGATTGTCATGCTCTCTCGTGTGAAATTTGATTTTGATCAGAATGATAGAAATGTTTCATACAACACAGTGAATGCAAAAATAAACAAGATTAGATATAAAATGTCTATTGCTGATTATTTTTTTGAAAATTATTCAACAAATTTAAGTTGAAATATCTCTAAAAATAAGAGAACTTCTCGTACAATTATTGTGTAATCAATCATGTTCATTATACTGGAAATTTGACATAGTATAATTTAATAAAGAATTCCATCTGTCGTAACTAAAGTTTATTAGAAACTATTATGTCATGCGATTAAAGACTGATGTATGCTTTTTGATTATTTATTCAAAACATTGTAAAAACACAAATGTTTAAAATACTTCCAATTGGACCACATATACCCATAATAATACCAGCGATAATCATGAGTTGATGCGTAAAAATATCAAGCTGAGTCATTGTTGACCAGTCAATTGAAGCAACGCTTTCAGAAATTATATAGTGAATTAAATAATTAATAAACTTTTTTTTCACCAAATGTCTTCTGAAAACTCTTCACATAAGATTGTTAACAATATTAATGAAAGAGTATAGAAAAACATCAGCGCTCTTCTATATTGAAATGTCAGTACCTGTTATATAATTTGAATAGACTTTTTAATACCGTCGCCTGCGTCCTTTCCAGTGCACTGTTTTAATTAAAAAGAAGAGAAAGCATAATATTATAAATGACACTCGCATTCATCACGGATAAAACTATAGAAACTATTACTATTATGATACAATGTCTTCTACTGTGGAAGTAATCAAGAGTAAAATTGTTCGTCATTTGTATAGGAATTTAAATTAAAAAAATTATATTTAAAATAAACAAAAGCAATGATGAGTCATAGTTTAATTCTATCTTTTAAGTTAAATTCCTAATTAGAATAGAAAGAAATAGAAAAAAAGAATGAGAGGTTCTTAGAAAACTGTTCGTTAAAATAATTGAAATATGAAATTTCTTATATGAAATACCCGCATGCTTTAATATTCTACAAACCTCGACAAAAAATAATTATATATTACTATATAATCATTTTTTGTTGAACGAATTAAGACCTCAGACAGATCTCTTAATCTGACTGTCTACCTCATCTAAGCCTAGGGCACAATTTTCCACCCTAGCTGGTGACGATGGATTAAGCATCGCTCGATCATATTTTGTTTTTTTTTATAAAAACGATTAGATTCACTCAAAAGATTCTTTAATATGTATTCCTATTTTGTTTAATAAATTCCTTTCGTTAGAAGCCATATGTTTAATGAAAACATATTTGATCTTGTCATCTTACACTGATTTAGATAACTTTTACCATCTCAATATTGATATCAATGAAATGTTTAGGTTTCAATAGGAAGATTGTAAGTAATAATAGCTTGTCATAGACGATCAGATCAAACAAAAATTGAATTCTTGATACTCACACATTCCATGTTTTTTGTCAACTATTCATAATCACTGGATAAGAAAAAAATTAGTACCAAGCATCTGCAATCGTTTCAGAAGTCGTCAAAATCGACTTTAAAATAATTTTATAATGTATTCATGAACTTTGATAAATTTTTTTCGATCAAGTGTGTTCAACATGACATGTCAACAAAGCTTAGGTGGTTGACGAAAGGCAAGGATAACTATTCTCTAAAAAATAGGGCTATATTTATAGAAAAAAAAAACTGTTAGCGCAATCTCTGTTGGACTAAAATGTGAAACACAATAGAGCTTCCAACATCGAAAAAAAGGAAAATCACTAATATATGTTTCGATCTGTAAAATACTACCTACTACTAAAGCATGTTGATAATGAAAGACGTTAATCATAATACATTACATTGAGTTTGAAAGAAGAATACCGGATAGTTTTCTTAAATTCAACCGTGTTTCATAATAATTCACCAGTAAACTTCGATCTTGCCAATATGTTTGTTATGGTCTATGAGGTGAAAACTCCAAGACTAACCTATCTGTCACGGTCTGTGACGAAAGTCTGGTGTTGCTAAGATGTCCATCATGGTCAGTGGTGAAGAGAGGAATGGACAATATCCTTCAAAACAGAAAAATTGTTCCACTTCTAGCAGAAATGGTTCATCTCAACAAGGCCAAGGAGAAATGCTTTCTTAAAAAAACTGCAGTCTTCATTTAAATCCATTTATATGAGGAGAAATGAACTATTCACAAAAGCGAAATGCTTCAGCCATTTCTACCTTTACAAACAGAAGTCAAAAAGACTTAAGCAAATATCAATCATATTACTTTTCCAGCCCTAATGAGAAGTGATAAGAGTAATCGATGTTTTCAGGAGAAATGTGATATATTCAAGAGAAATACTGCAACTATTTCAACATTCGATTGTTTTAGTAAATCTAAATCTATTCCAACAATCCAAAGATAAAAAACGCTTCTGTTGTCCATGTTCTCATGCATATTTATGTTGGACAACGGTCGAGAAAGATACAAAAAAATTTGCGTATTATCTTTTGTACTTATTTTAATTACTTTAATTACTTATCTAATAGGTGTCCTCTAAATAAATTAAAATGATCTTCATCATAATTTATTCTGTTTTATTTAACATTTTATATTTTTTTTATCATACCATCGACTAGCACTATTAATTAAATATTTAATAAAAAACACATTCGAGTACAGAAAAAAAATTGGTCTTATTTCGATCACGATTGATTTAATCATGATCGTTTGGATAAACAGGACGTGGAGCTGGGAGTCGATATTGAGGGAATGGACGTAGAGGAAGTGGATGTAACGGCTGTTGAAATGGCAGGGGGTTATTGAGTCGTTGTTGACTTTGCCATTGTTCAATTCTTTGACGTACACGATCCTAAAAGTGATTAAAAAAGTTATTAATTATTTTATAAAACATATATTATATACATGCATTTAATTCTTTATCGCCCAACAACCATCTAACATGTAAGAAACTCGAACCGTGTTGGACACGTATTTCATTATAAAGTGCTTGTTCATCACTCATTTTACAATTGTATTCCAATATCAATATTAATCAGACATAAAATACAGCACAAATTAAGACTTGATACAGTTGCAAAGACGACACGTGATCTATTTCTTACAAGTACATTCGACGAATATATAACAGAATGCTAATCGAATGATGATTTTTCACGTGAAAGATCTAACATATATATCTAATCTATGATCTATAAGAAGAAAGAAAGAAAGAAAAATTGTCGAGTCTATCGTCCTTCTTTTCTATATTTTCTTGTTTTAACGAAAGATTCTAAGATACGTAATAGAGTGAAGCTTATGGTGAATCGAAACGAACGAAAAAGAGAAAAGCGAAAGAGAAAAGTAGAACAAACAAAAATCTGTATTGGAGATGAAATAACCAGGCTACAATAACCACATGCTCTATAGAATTGCCTTTTCTATTCGATATCGTAAAAGTCAAATTAAATTCAAGTCAAACAAATCTCATTGAGTTATACTGATGCCTTGATGTTTCTTTACATAGCCATCAGCAACGCTATAGACAAGACTTTGTTTTCAACGTTATAGAAAACTTAATTGATTTATTATTTGATTATTTTTGTTTTTTCTTTCTGTATTGTATTTCTAATACAACATATGATAACTAGCCAGATCCAAGCAAACTGCATGGCTGCTTGTTCGTTATGTGCATAGACACTCTTCATATTTCCTGTAGTCCTTACACACTCTTATGCTATCTATATTCTCTACTCTACCGACGTTCTAGTAGAGTCTATATAACCCTAGAACTTAGTAAAACCTAACAGTAATTAATTTAACCTTTGACGTGACACAGACACACATACACGCTGAACATTATATATATTTAGAGGATTATTCGTGTATCAAGTCACTATTAATGAAGAATTACAAAATAATATTGCAATATTATCACATGTACACTGTCGTTTTCTGTCTTCAGACATGAAAAAACGAAAAAAAAAGATAACTATATAGGAGAGAATTTTCAATTTATTCAAATTACTTGTACATTAATAGGAACATATAACACATCCAAACAAATTAACTGAATTTGATAACGACAAAAAAGTCAAGCTCGAAAAAAATAAACATATTTGAATTATTTTCTTTTTATTTGTCTGTTTGTTATTAGAAACACTACGGTATTAATCGAATGATTTACATTATGATATAAAACGATAAAAAGTTGTTTAATATTACTTTTAATAATCGAACGATCGTTGATGTCAACTACTACTTTTCGAAGTAATAATTGACATATACGTAAGCTCTGAAGAGCGAGTATTGCATCAAGTAATATTTGATTTGGTATACATTTAACCGAAAGATATTTTCGTAAATGAAGTTCTTTTAAAGCTATACAAATGTATGAAATATCTCTTGGATATATTTTAATCGATAAACTTTGTAATCGAATAAGTTTATTAGCATGCCAACGAAGAAATTAAGGAAAATAATCATATTCACCTTGACTAGCTGATTGTAAATAAATAACACTATTGAGTACTAAATCAGACGATAAGAGATTGACAGGATATTGCAAATGATTACTATCAGTCTCTTTCAATTGAAGATAAAACGAAAGATGATTAGAAGAAAGTATTTGATCAAAATAATGATTTAAATTTTGAAATGCTTGAAAAAGGTCATGTGTTTCTAAATAACGAAAACCTATTGACCATATTTCAATAGGAACTTGTTCAGCATGTGTAATCATTTGATTGGATTTTTCATTCTTGTGGAATATTAAAACAATCCAGAACAAAAAAAGAGTATTTCATTAAATCTTAGCACGACTTTTTTTTTCTTGAAAAAGTTTTTATATAAAATCAAAGACTAAAGAAATCTCACCTAATTTTTTTATTTTCTTCTTTTTTTCTTGATGTCACACTGGCTGCCAAAATATAACAGAAAGCAACAATGGAAATAATGAAACAGATAACAAAATGATTTTTTTGTTTAATCGGAATCTTCTTTAGTTTTTTTCTTATGTTTTTTATGTTTTTTTCAGTTGTTGTTGGTTCACTGGGTATCTAAAAAAAGAAATTTGATTTCTAAAACTAATTTTCTTTAATAAAAAATCATTTACTGAATATTCTGCCAATGCCGAATCATCCATAGTTGATGATGTTTGCATTTGATTATCATCATCTTCTATTTTTTGTTTTTTCTTCTTTTCAGGTTTTGTTTCGTCGGATACTGTTGTTGTCGATGCAATTGATTCATCAAATGGTCGCTAAAATATTTTAATTATATTTAATAAAAAAAGTTCTTTTTTTTTTTTACTTTTGCAACAGCGGGAACTGATGGTGTAGCACTAACATCATAAAGCATTTCTCGCCAATTTTTGGGTGTGTTTTCTGTTGGTTTACCAAATTTACCTAAAATTCCTTCTTTAATCATTAATTTCTTTTTAGATGCCTAAATAAAAATGACAAAAAAAAACGAATTAGATTTGATCGAATTATTTCGAGAATAAAACTTACGATTGGTCCATAACCCCATTTTCTCGGATAAATATCACGTTCCATAACAACACGTTTTATTTTTGCAGCTACACCATTATCACATGTCGCCATTGCTGCTGTTGTCATTAAAGCAATACCTAATGCAACCGCTTCACCTTTTGTTGTTGTTATAACAATTTGTTCATTTAATTCAATTCCATCTTCATAACGAAGAACACCAAGCAATAATAATTTCGCACCGTAACAAACAGCATTTACCTTTTTTTTATACAAAAACAATTTTTAATAAAATTAAAAAAAAACAAAGATCTTTAACATACTGCACTGTCTTTAATAATAATACGTTTATGCGATACAAGTAATGCTTCTAATGGTTTAACAACTCGACGAAGATAACTTTCATCTTTATTATGCATATAAGCATATGTTGCATCAATTACATCATGCATTGTTACCATGCCTTCCTAAAAAATTAATAAAAGGTTTTCAACTTCTTGTTTAATCAATTGGTTTAAACAATCAGCGACGAACGCATCGTGACAATGACTATCATAATGTACGCATTAAGGCAATAAATTACAAGATGAATGTGTTGAGGAATAGTTTAAGTCTGATCGATGACGATCGATCAAAGTCCTGTGACTGAAAAAAATTCCATCCTATTTGACTAAAATTTCAATTTTATATACATGAAAAATTAATGAAAAGAGATATCGCTTGAATTTTTCTGATAAAACCTTCGAGCTTCATTTCTTACCGCTTCTGATTGAATACCGTCCATGTAAAACTGAAACGTAACCTAGACGCGTCTAAACGCGTTAATGGGTGCGTTTCAACGCGTCTATCGTCAAAATCGGTAATGAGCCGCATCCAAACGCATCACATAGATGCGTTGAAACGCATTTGTAGTAAGAATTGCGTTCAGACGCGTCTCAAACACGAACGTGATTTGCTTTCTGTATCTCCTGAAACGCGTTTTTCTGCGTTTGAACTAGATAACGCGTTTTTGCGCGTTTGAGCTAATAGCTGCGTTCAAACGCGTTACATGAGATCAATTTGATTAAAACTCATCTAATCGCATGTTCGTATGACATATTTATGATCAATTGACCGTTAAAATTCGTAGATTCTAGTTAAAAGATGCTTGCATTATGCAAAAATAATTATTATTATAACGAAATGGTAACTTCTCTGTCGACAATAATTTGAAAGATTATATATTGTTGAGAAAACCTTTGTTAGTTAAATTTGCTTAATAAGAAAATTATTTATGTTTGATGAATACTATGAGATTCGGCAAAATGCACAGCTACAAATATAAGAAAAAAATGTACGTCGAGAGGAGGAAAAATAATCATAAGATATAATTAAATAAAAATTTACATCCATGGTTATAATTATTTGACTTGTAGAAATGAATCGATTTTGATCTTGATCTTTAGTGGATAAATCTATAGAAAAAAAAATTGTAGCTATCTTATAGATCCAAATCAAGACATATTTAGTTTTTGACGATGAATATTTTGTTGTTTTCCTACTGAAATTGTTGTATGCCTTCGAATATTTTTCTTCGATCACATATTGTCATCGAAAGAATCTTTTGATATAATATTATGTGAATCATCTCCACTACTTACTTCTTTTACTAAACAAGAAAATAACCCATTAGATTTATTCAAACAAAGATAATTTTCTTTAAACTTCTCAAATCGTAAATATTTCCATTTAATATTTTCCTTTTGTTTAACAACATTAGTTGTTTGTTTTATGTTCAAAGCAATAGAAACATTTCGATTTAAACCATTATTTATACGATCACGATCATAAAATGAAAAATGATGTTTTGGATGATTTTTGCCAAAATTAAAAAGACAATTGCTCTTTATCCAATCCATGTGATATGATTTTTAGAGTTGTTTCGTTGCATTATCTAAGTTTACTTAATCAACGATCTAAATATTCACTTGTATTTATCCCGTTAGATGAAAAAAAAATTAGAGCAATTACTTATTATTGGTTCATTATTTTTCATTGGGCCGTTATCTTTTAAATGCGTGGATTGATGATATGAAAGCTACGGATGGCACTTTACCTTTACTTTACTAGTAACTAAGTAACTAAAGTAGTTACTTTACAAAAGTAACTAGTAACTAAAGTAGTTACGTTACAAAAGTAAATATGCGACCCCTAGTTTCAGTCCTATAAAGCTCTCAAAAATTCGTCTCACACATCTTCATTGTGAATATATTTGTCACCAAAGGCGGCCATGCTCACAACGATTGTTCGGGAAAAAAGTTCTTATTTCCCCTGTTGCGTAAAGTTACATGTTTTTTAAGGCCACAAACATAACATCCGACGGTGGATAAATATATAATTTCGCCGTGTTTCGTTCAAAAATTTACAGCGAAACAAAAGCATTTACACAGGGCGCATTGCACCCCGCGCTCTCCCTCGCGATGATTACGCCACTAGTGCAACGAACCCACAGAAAGATGAATATTTTTTTAATATACAAAATCGTGGAAAATTTAAATCATCAAAGATATCTATTTTTCAAAGTTGATAAGGTTAACATCCGAATATCCTTAAGAAAAATCTACGTTTTTGAAGTTCCAAATTTAGCTTTTCTTGTAAAACGACTGTTTTGACATGACCAAAATTCCTGAGCAGATCACTGTCTCAGTCCTATAAAACTCAAAAATTGGTCTAACACATCTCTATTTTTAATCCTTTTGCCGCCGAAGGCGGCTACGCTCACGACGGTCTTTCAGAAAAGCAGTTCTTATTTCCTCTATCGCGTAAAGTTACATGTTTTCTAGGGCCACAAACATAACATCTCACGGTGGATAAATAGAAAATTCCGCCGTATTTCGATCAAAAATTTACAGGGGTCATTGCACCGCCGTGCCCCCGCTGGTTACGCCACTAACTGCAATAGTTGTCTCAATTTTTCGTTATGTCTGAAATGAACTGCGTTGAAGAGATCTTCTTCTGAGTCATAAATCAAGCTCTAAATAAGTGATTCTTTAGAGATATTCAGGGAGTTAACAATTTTCCAAGGGAATTTTTATGTTTATACTTTTAAACACATATCGAATCTTGCTCGAGAAATAAACAGTTGAGAATGAATATCATTCTTTTCGTCTTTCTTGAACTCATTATGACTGAGCTATATCTTTTCAGTCTAAAGGAAAAATGTGATAGTTCTTAAAAAGTACGGTATTTAAATCTGAGAACAATCTCGAAATGAAAAAGACAGTTGAATTCATTACTTGTATATTCGAGGGTGAGAGCAAGTATCGTCTTCATTTCTGACACTTCTTTTATCCAGAATAACTCACACGCTTAATAACTGATAATATACGCTCTCCAAATCAGCTTGTTTGTTCAATGTAAGTCTGCAAACAGGAATCATCAATTGAGTGATAGTCAACTGTTTGATATATGTGTTTGGGTGGTACATCGATTATTCCATCTAAAGGCCATTTGTTTGATATTCTTTTCATTCATTTCATGTGTTCATTATTCTTGATAAACAATCATCATAACTGTAAAAGAATCTCTTTTCATATGTTGAGAATGTGCATGAAAAATCTAATTAGATTATAAATCCAGATAACCCTCATAGATTGATGAGAATTTTAATATCAATTTAACAATCGACCCAAATAGTATTGTCATGATTTCCAACACATCAGAAGTTCATCAAACAAAAAAATTAGTAAGGAACAAACATATTTGACGTACGTTGCCAATTATTATTGTAGGGGGTCGGAATTCAATCGATCACCTGACTGTTGCTAGTAACATACCTGCTCAATAATGCATATTATCAGAAATGAAAATAAAAAAGTGAATGACGACGACAGTGTCCATCAAATGCTCATCTAGCCATCCCTTATATACAGTGACAACGAATCTTCTCAATGAACCATCGACATAAATCATTCTCAATAGAGATTACAACTTGAATTTGTGAAAACGATCGAAAATCGATTCTGACAATAATAATCTGGAAATTTGAAATTAAAGAAGGAAAGTTTCGGCAAACCCAAATTACACTAATTTCTTCAGTGAAATCAATTTATTTGAAGATCGAAGTGACAGTGATGTGTTGTTAACATATCGTTTGGAAACAAAATTTTTCGTCATCCAAGTTGATTTTGTCTAAAAGCAAGTGATGGCTAGTTAAAGTAGATATGAATCACAAAAAGGAAAGTAACATTCATCTTCCCAATCATCACCTTTCCTCATCTTCGTAGTCTCGATCTTCGAAAGGCAAATGTTGATTATGTTGCTCAATTTCTCTATGACATAAAAATTCATTTGCCTTGTTTGTTAGAACTTAAGATTATATGAATTACTAGTAATGATAACAAACAATTGTACCAATGATGCAAAACGCCTCACTTGTGCTCATTTGCAATCTCTTCTTATATATAGCTCGTATGTTTGTCCAAAAACTTTTCATACATATTTTCCTTCACGTTACATGTAAACTTGTTTTTAAAATTTTTTCAATAGAAGAAATACTTTAACAAATTTCTTTATTTATTTCTTTCATGATGAACTGTATTCACTGCAGAAATCAGCAATCTTCGATCTGTGATGTAATGTTCTTTCTCATTTCTCACTGGCCAGCTCTAAGACCCAGTATAAATAAAGCATATCATAATAATAAAAAAAGTAATCTTCGATAAAATAATCTCTTGAGCGTGAAAGTGTGAGAAATCTTTGTTTTTCACGTGACTAAAACAAAAAAAACTGATATAAACTTTAGAATTATTTAGATGAAAAATTTCTTCATAGGCATTTATTTTATTGTTACAAAATAATATTATTCAGTCAAAGGTTAAGTAACAAGCATATCTCGCCAACAGTCTCTACCAATAATAAGAAGTAAAGCAAATTCTTCACTAGGTGGGTGCTTTATTAGGATGAATATGATGATGTTGATGAGCTCGTGTTGAATTTGTTTCGAATATGTATTCGATGTGTTATCGCATTCCAAAAAAGAATATCGTTGATAGACTAATCCATCGTGTACAATGAAATAACAGTGTTACGACAATTAATGTGAAAATTACACTAAATATGTTATTAAGTGAGTTCTAATGTCGAATGAAGAGGAGTTCGAGCGTGATGTATTTTGTGAATGAACCAAAGAGGTACTCCCGGTAAAAGATAGTTGTGGAATAGATATATAGAATTAATTTTATATTGAGAATTGTTATGCAGCGAGATACGTGCTGATGCGTGTGTGAAACGTTTCGGTAACAACTTCATCCTCAGGGAAGAGACAACTGCATAAATCGGAACTAATGCAATATGTCGAAGAATTCAAGTCAAAAATATCGATTTACACCATTTTTTCTTACAGAGATTTTTTTCTCCAAGTTAAAAACAATTCGCCATAACATGTTCTCCACTTGTTAAAATCTACTTTGAAACGATTGCAGTCTTTAGGAAGAAATTGTTCGACGATTTTCTAGGATTTCACATAGATGCAGAATGATACAAACATCCTTCCCTGAGGATGAGGATGCCACGAAATCTTATTGAGGGTGCTACGGAAATCTTTATTACACACACATCAGCACATATCTTTCTGCTGAGGATGTTCGGAAATCGTGATTCCGCATAAAAACATTTCTTGCTGGGCGATCTTGATCGAATTTGGATGAAAACGTTTGAATTTTTCATTTGCGATTCATCCACTAAGGAATGTGTTTTTCATGTGAAATCACGATTTTCGAGCACCCTCAGCTGGAGAGATACGTGCTGATGTGTATTATAAACCGTTTCATGATACCATCACCCTCAGGGAAGGACGCATGTGTTTATTAAATGTCTGTAAGAAATTATAAATGAAACTGGGATTGGTTAACTTTTTCATATGATCAATTTTTTTCAATGATTTAAAAAGCAAAGCATTAAGAATGGATATCGATATTTTTGATAATATTTTTAAAAATCAATCATAAAAAAGCAACTATAGTCCTTCAATACTTAGACTGATTCATCTTTTAGAAAATATTTATTCAATCATTTTTTTCATGGTATTTAAAACGAACTATATACAAAAAACAAAATGTACTATTTTTAGCAATTGAATCTTACTACCACATATATAATTTTCGATTATTATGATCTACTAAATAATGATCAAGTCATTTTTCTAATTTAACTAATCTCCTCAATCCTGCAATGATGTAGAAACCATTAAGTCTAACGAATTTACGGCATTTCTATTGTACGACTCTACCACTTTGGGACTTGACTACTTAACTTGTGAGGACACTAGAATAAATTTTGAGGTTGCTATCAGCATTCCTGCGGTTGCTATAAGCATTACTGAGAATGCTAAAAATATGCCTGAGCATCCCAGAAGCATTCTTGAGGTTGCTCGAAACATTCGCAAGGATTTTGGAAACACTCCCGCCGTTGCTACAAGCATTCCTGACGTTGCTGAAACCATAATCAATGATGCTGGAGGTACGCATGAAGCTTCCATCAACATTTCTAAGCTCCCTACAATCATTTCCGAGCAAGCTACCAGTATGCGGGACGATGCAAGAATCACTCCCGATGCTGCCAGAATAATCATTCCAGAAACCTCCAGAAGTACCACATAGGATTCCCGCTCCCTCAGTCCTACTGTTGCACTTCTCCCTACTTATCCAACACCTACACTCTCACCCTCACTATTGCCCTTCTGCCTCGTTATCCCACCCACACCCACACCCTCACCCTCAAGAGGGGCGTATACACAAAAATGACAACTTTTTAGGGGATTAGCAACAATAGGTATATTGTGTTTCACATTTTAATCCCGCAGGGATTACACTAACAGCTTTTTTATTTTGTTTTCATTTTCGTTGTATTTGATCAGTTATGTCAACTCTCTGCTTGCCTGCTTGTTTTTATGTTTTATCAGTGACCATTCATTGTAGTTTATTTTGTTAGATTTTTTTTATCTTTTTTTTTATTTAGCTTTTAGTTTTTACTAATAGGACCTCATCTCACAGGCTCACGCCACATCACACGATGCCATCAAAGCACCACAGTGCCACAGCAAAAGCAACTCTTCGGTTTTTTTATAAACTCTGTACTCTTTCAATTTGTTTTGTTTTCCTTCTTTATATTTGATATCTGTTTTATGTTACAAAAGATCCTTGACTAAAGGCCCAACAGCTACACTACATGAGTTGCCCTTTGATTACAACATATCTGCTCCTCAGCCTAGTTACTGCACCACCTTGGCGCTAGGACAAATCGTCGCATGGACAAAATGTTGCAACTCATTTTTACGGTTGAAAACGAAGCGCTATTAAGTCTATGGTATTAGAAACTATGTACACCTCGGATATGGATACTCGATGCACCCTCACCCTCACCCTCATTCTGGAGATGGATGATCAAATGTGAATAGTTCTAGTTGTCTAAGGGACTTTTTAAAAGTAAATGTGAATAGATATAACTCAAGCAAGTCTTTTAGAAAAAGCAAATAGATGTGTCAACATTAGTGATAAGAATAATTATTTCTTTATCTTCTTTTGTTTTATATGCATCAAGGTTATCATATTAAGTACGAAACCTCATGACATATTTGGAATATAATTCTTCTGACAACAGAAATAAGTGATATGTGGTTAAATAAAGAGTATTTAGTAGATAAACTAGAGACAATATATATCACAATTAGATATGTACTGGACCACTTTTTTCGATACCGGCTCCGGTATCTGTTTTATTCCTTGATTTCAGTCCAGTCCTATTAAAAGTATACATATTAGGAATCGTTGGTAAGGTGTGTAGAGAAAAGATATATTTATGAAATAAACTTCTCTTGGTGAGTTGTGAAGCTTTTCACAGTGATATACTTTGATCTGTTTAAAAACCTATTAGATGATGAAAAGAAAAATCCAAGAGGCGCTTATTCATTACAACTCATCCGTTATTTTCATAAACGTTTTAATAAATTAAAAATAGTTACATAATTTAGTTTTATTCTAGTTGTAGTTTTGTATTTTTTAATTCATCTCGAATTCTATTTTGAAAAAAATGAACACCATTTTCCTCTGATGGCGATAAGTATCCTGGTTTATAAATCCCAGCATCAAGGTTCTTTTGTACTTGTTCACAAATCAATTTATCTTCTTTCATAAGATCTATTGTTCTAATCATTGCTCGTTTTGCTGTTGCTATTCGATCTTTCATTTGTGATTCATCCGAACTTGAACGTACAAAATAATCATAAGCTAACAATGTTTGATCTTTACCAATTGGGAGAATATGGTCAATACCAAAATATGTGTCATATAGACCGAGTGTTAAATTTGGATAAATATAAATCCAGAGAAATTTTTCTTGGTCGTTTCCTTGTTTATTTGAAGGGACATAATGAATTGAATATATATTATTTTTATTTGTCACGACATATTCTTTTGCTTTAATCTCGTGATCAAGTCCTGGATGTACAGCATGAACATGATATCCTTCTTGATAATTTTCAACAAACGTTTTCCAATTACAATTTAGTAAATAATATTGAGTTTCATAATGATGATGTTCATTATGAGTAAAATGCGCCATATCATTTAATAAATCATGTAAAAGTGTATTTATCGATGGCTTTTCTTTTGTATCAGATAAATTAACAAAAATAAATTGTTCAGCAAATATTTCAAAGTTAATTTTCCTTAAACTTAAACATTTCTTTTCTTCTGGTTGAAATTTATGATTAAAATTAGGTGTTGCTTTTAATGATCCATCACGAGAATCATATAACCATGCATGATAGTGACATTTAAGTAAAGATTGATTTCCATAAAGTGCAGTTCCATAATGATTTAAATTAATTGGAACAATTGGACCAGCTCGATGAGAACAAACATTATGAAAAGCAATTAATTCATTTGTTAAAGGACTTCGATAAATAAATATTGGATATCCAGCTATTGTAATTGATAAATAATCACCAAGTTTCTTTAATCTATCAAGTCGACCAGCATAAATCCAATTTTTTCCAAAGATATTTTCACGTTCTAATTGATAAACAGTTGGATCATTATAAAGGTATGGGGGTAATGGTCGAAATAGTTCTTTATTTGAATTAATGGTTGTTAACTTTCGTATAAAAGATTTTTGTGTATTTGAAAATGATGTTTGTTTTAACAAACTTTTAACGACGACAACAAACGAACGATTCATTCTAGAGATCTATGGTCAAACGTGGATATTTTTAGTTGCCTAAGGAGGTTTTTAGAGGTAAATGTGAATAGATATGACTTAGGTAAGACGTTTAAAATAGAATATATGTCAACAACAATGATAAGAATGTTTTTTCTTTGTCTTTTCTTGTTTTTCGTGTGATATAAGTATCATACTTCAAGTTACATTTTGACTAGAATTCTTCTGAAATATGAGATCTAACTATCGATCTATTAAGAAAAAATTAAAATTCAGGTTCCTTACTTTTGGGCCATCTTGTATTTATAAAAATTAATACTTAAATACTTACTATTTATCTCAATGTTGTGTATGATCTAGATAAAAGAAAAAAAACACTAGTTATCATGGACATCTCTTGTTCTCAATTATGTAAATATGCTACTCAAATGATTGATTCATCTATATAACGTATTATTCAGTTTGCCTTTATATTTGACCTCGAACAATCCTATCATATAACTGATTCAATTTGAGATTTGGTAGATAATTTTTTCCAATTTTTATTATCTTGTTCAAGAAGTAATCATCAAAATTTCTGTTAATGAAATAATTAATCAAGAAAGAGACACTTTTCCATAAATAATAACATATGAATTGGATATGAATCCAGTTAATAATGAATTATTATTAACAGCAGAACGACAACTACTTCTAATTGATTTATCAGCAATAGAACTTGAATAATACACTTGTTTCGAAAATATATTGTTCAATATTTCAATAATCCTAACAGGTTCTTCATGATTAATTAGAATTATAAAAACACAATTAAATATTGAATATTGAAACAATCATACATTGGATTCTTATGAAGTTTTAATTAATTCTCAAGAAATTAAAAGAGAATTTTTAAAACATGAGACATTTTTCGAAAGAAAATTGCAAGAAAATTTCTTTTTTCAAAATAATCAATCAAATTTTCGATTAACAATAAAAAATTTATCATCTAGAAAAATAGCTTATCTAATAACTAATTCATAATTCAAGTCAACAATTTTCATATGTTGACAAACTTTAGGATAATCATCTACCTTCAGAAGAGACTTATTGACAATGAGATAAAGAAATTTTAAATGGTACAAAATATTAGTGTTGTTATTTATTAAAAAATGACAAACATTTTACAGCAAAAAAACTTCATTAACAATAAATTTTACCACCATAAATACACATCATCATATACAGTGCTGTGAAAAATTATAGACTCACTCTACTCATGTGCCCTCTGTCACTTTTTTTTCTCTATTAATGTTGATTTGTCATTGCAAATTCAACGCCAATATATAGATTCAGATGTGCTTTTTCAATATTTATTGAGAAAAAGTTCATATATCACGTAGTTTCACATCAAAAAATTTTCAAAAAAAAAATCAATGTTTTTGCTTGTGAAAAAATATAGACTCCCTGGAAGCTTTTTCGAATTTTATTCGACCATTGTTTTCAATATTTACTGAATGTTTTACCACGAGCTAAGATACATTGTTTTATACGTCTTGACATTGAATCGACTAATTTCTGACATCGCATTGCTGTAACACCAATCCATAAATCTTCTATCATCGTTTGTAATTGTCCTATATTTGTTGGTTTTAGTTTTTTTAATTCTTTATCNCTAGCTGTCTCTGATATCAAGTGTTCAGACCTAGAGAAAAATCATTTTTACGAGTTGGACTCTCTTTTAGGACATTTCGGATGGTTCAGACTATCTTCCCAATGAAAATGTTTTTTCTGTGCTGTGAATCAGGAAAATCTGTTGAAATGTCTTATAGTAATTATCGGATTGTCACAGCATTATAAACCGCCACTATAAGTGAATCGTTCACGAAATATTGGTTCAATGTTGCCAAATGGCAACATCCGGCCGGAAAGGGTTATGAAGTATTGTTCTTCATTGTTTATAAGACTTGCTTGAGATAGTTGTTCAATCCATAGACAATCTTTTTCATTTAAACTAATAACACCAGTTTTATCATTTGCAACTTGTAAAATCGAGACATTTTTTTATGTCAATTCTTTAATCAAATTTCTCAAAGCATCAACAGTATGATTTTGATTATTGTTCAATTCATATTCCATTAAGTCCAATAAACTATTATGACACTCAACTAAGACACTAAAACAAAACGAAGAAATTTATTTCATATAACTTTTTGGCAGTCAGATTCATAGTTGATGCAAGACTAAAAGGTACTTGGTTATGAGTTGTTCTTTCTCCAATGACATATACACCTTTGAATAGAGCGACTTGAAATCGATAGTTTGATATTCAAGTGCAGGGTATGGGTATGGGTGTGGGTGTGGGTGTGCGTGTGGGCATAGGTGTAGAGAACAGGAAAATTCACACCCACACCCTATTACTATATGATGCTTTTATATCTATACTAACAATATAGTTTCAACTAAGTTGAATTTTTATTTAAATTTGTATTACTAAGCCATTTGAGAAGACCTTTAAGCAAGGTTGAAACATATGTCATGGCAGCTTGTCTTACCTTCACCCTCAAGATTGACAAGATACAAGCAACGTCGAAATGCCTGGTATTGTGGTAGCTATACTCACTCTTAACTACGATTTCTATTTGGACAAGATAATAAAAATCTAAACTTACTTCTACAAACTCAACACTCAAAGCTAGATATTTAGATTCATATTTATCGTTAAAGTTAAATAGTTGTGTAAACGTTTTTAAAAGATTTTCGAACAGATCTTGATTAATGAATGTTTACTTGAGCTTAGTTTTCTTGACCGTATGGAGGAAGTTTAAAGAGATTTTATTGATAAATGCATGAAGAAATGAGATATGCTTCAGTATTGAAAAGTGTCTTTGATGAATATATAAAAATCTTTTCTTTGTGACTTCAATCATCTTCATATTCGATCGGTTGTGGTACAAGTTCAAGTGGATGTTCATGTCCTTTCTTTTCACATGCCGAACACAGATCATGATTACCACATGTAGAACAACGATATCTTTGACCAATAATAGGGCTCATGCTACATCCATCACATGACACATCTGCCCATTCAAATTCATCTGCTGTAGACGGAGCCAAGGTTTCTCCTTTCATCCATGTTTTCAAAGCTTCTATACCTTTACGTTTAACATCATTAACACCATGACGTGATAGAACTTTTCCATCTGATGAAACAATGAAAAATCGTGGAATATCTTCAGACAAAAGAACAATAATTACTATGTAATATTAAGAAATAAAATAAACACTGACAAGAAGATTGAAAATATGTATTGATAAGATGACTTGAGTCTAATGGAACAGCAGGCCAAGGCATTGCTGAACGATATTCATTGAATGATTGCTCGTCGAAATCAGATGACACAAAAACTATACAAAAAGAGAGAGAATTTGCTTGTGCTTCTTTATAAGCTTTTATTAATTTTGGTGTAAAAATCCGACAAGGTTCACACCAATGAGCAGAAAAATAAAATCCAACACATTTAACACCATTTTCCCATATTGCTTTTGTTTCAATCTTTTCTTCACTATTAGGATTAAGTAAATGAGGAACTGATTTAAAAAGTTGTTCGAATGAATATTGTCGTTTAGGTACTAAATATTCAACGAGAGGATGTTCATGTTTAGTCTTTGATAGACATGTTTCACATAAATCTACATAACACTTTTTATCAACACAACCATGTCGTGAACCAATGATTGGACTCATATAACATTGATGACAAATAATACCATCCCAAACGTATTCACCTTCATGTGCTTCACATGACCGAAATAAACGTTTTCCTTTAGACCAATGACGTATAGCTCCACCATTATATACACCACGTATATAATCGACACCGTCAAAGACAGTTACCTCACGTGTAGAAGAAAGTATAATTAAAGTTGGAATATCTTTAATATGAAACTTGTCATGCAATATTTTTGAACGATCTCGATCTAAATAAATACAATCTTATCCAAACCTTCTGCTTGATATACAATTTTCTTTATAATGTTAATTTCACTTATTACTTAGTACAATAAACTTTGGTTACAGAATACATTTTTAAAATTTGAAAAAACAACATCTTTATTGAAACTCCGAGTTTCACTAGACATACTAAAATTGTTCTTTAAGTATTCGCTTAAAATATCTTCTCAAGATTTGAATTGAAGAAATATATTCAACATACCAGAAAAAGGTAATGCTTTCCAAGGCATCTTCTTGAAATATTCATCAAAATCAGCTTGATCTTCGTCATATGAAATAAAAACAATTTCTAATTTATCCTCTATTTCACTATTATGTCCTTTAAAAAATGCAGCTAATTTTGGTGTAAAGTTTCGACAAGCAGAAGACGAATAGGCTCTAGAAAAAAATCAAAATATGTCTTTCAATAGTCTAATAATAAACAGACGAGAAATAAAGTCCGACACTTTTTTCATTAAGTTCATTAGTCGATATTTGATTTGATTCATTGTTGGATTCGTTGTGTTCAAGGAGCTGTTCACCTAACAATTCATTAAAGGTTATTACTTTGATCATAGAAGCAATCTCTACTAATTCATCAATAGTTGTTGTCATGGTCGTAGAATAAATTTGTAATGTAAACACAATATTGCCTAGTTTTATATATAAGAAAAAAGGGGATGCAGTCAGTCACTAGGCGGTTGTGAAATAAAACATGGAATATGCTATGATTCTTTCTTTCTTTCCGTATCGTCTATAGGCTAATTCATTCATTCTTTTTCCTTTCTGTTATAATGTGGCACGCAGATTTTTTGTTGTAAAGGAAAGATATTAAACATCAATGATTCATACTATTGACAGCATATTTGAAAGTTACTAATGCACTAAGAGTATAGATATCGTGCAATGGATTTTGTCGGATGAGTTTTTTATCAACTGATTTCAATTTTTATTTTTATTTGAATGAACTACGTCGAGTTTCCAACAAGTTTCGTACAGCCATTTATAAAGCAGATTACTTTTTGACATTAGTGTCCTCTACATTTTTTTTCTATTATTGACTGTGACTGGCATGCCTCCTTTTCAAGTAATTTGGTTTACTTCAAGTAAAGAAATCGTCTTATGCAGCCACATCCGTATGTATCCTGATATTGCACTTTTTTTATTGCTTCTTATTCTTGTAATATTTCATTTTTTTATAGTTTTGTTTGCTTTTCATGTTTTTGAATTCATTTTTTATTTAAAATAAAAGAAATCAAACATTTGATGAAGATAGCTGAAATATTCAATAACGCAGATAAAACTAAATAAGTTTCACCTGTCATCGCATCAAAATTAGCACATCGGGATTGAATAGTCAATCATGTGTCGAAGTGCAACATGACGATGCTATCCATTAATCTATGTTGATATAAAACAAATTCTCTTTAGAAATAGAATGCTACTATATAAGGAAAAAGAAATTGTTGCACAGCCACATATATTAATTTTAACTTTCGTCAGGATGAATTGTTGATTGCTTTTATATGAATATAATGTTGTGAATCAAATATTTGCTAACTGTAATAATTAATAATGATAATGAATAAGTCAGAATATTCAGTCAAAAATAAATAACAGGATGAAATCTGGTCCTCGATCGAAAGTTTTTAGAAATATAGGATTTCATAGGGTGTGGCTGTGGGTGTGTGAGTCTGGGTGTGGAGTGTGACTGCGGGATGTGGGTGTGACTATAGTTGTGAATCTTTGGTTCAACCGCGCCCACACCTCACACCTACACCCATATCTGCACGTACACCCACCTCCTGACCAGGTGGTATGGCAGGCAAAGGTTATAGCTGTGCTCCATACCTGTACAAGTGACTCTTTTCCTTTCTTCTTTTTTTGTCAAGTTTCAGTAGTGGCGTGAATGACATCAACATGCTAATAACTGTAATCGAAACGAAAACATTATATCTGATTTATTTCTTCGTCCGTTCCACTATTAAGACTTGACAAAGGAAAAAGAATCGATAACTTCTACATACATATAGATGTTTTTTACATGAAACAAAAGTGGATTTTTCTATTCAAGTTTGAAGAAGGACGTGCCCTTTCAAATATCATAAAGTTAATAAATTAAGAGAAGTAAAAATGGTTTGCGAAACAATCATAATAGAAAAACTCATTAGAAAATCTAGCAAAAGCAGTACTATAAATTAAATAGGGTAGTTCCTAGACTTCGGAAATTTAAAAAATGAAGAATGCCTTTTCA
>CAJNSZ010000196.1:46625-59619 GCA_905329745.1 Rotaria sp. Silwood2
TTAATCACAGAGGCAAAAAACAGCGAATCACCAAGGCAACAAGATGGCGCATTCTGATATGGACTTTTTTCATTTCAGTAATCGATGAAGGCTCAATTGTCGGGAGCTCAATTGTCGGGAGCTCAACTGTCGGGAGGCTCAACTGTCGGGAGGCTCAACTGTCGGGGGCTCAATTGTCGGGGGCTCAACTGTCGGAGCTCAATTGTCGGGAGCTCAACTGTCGGTGTACCGGATAAAAGATAATATCACGTATTTTTCAAAACATACACTTTGCGAATGTCATAAAAACCATTTATTTTTCCAGCTTTTATGACGCAAGCAGTATGTAGATGAGTATGGATCTTTTTTGCCCGAAGGTCACATTCTCATGTCTTCGCCCTAACACCCACATCTACATACACCGAGACACTATTTCGCTTAAGTTGTGAACACAAGAATGAAACACGTCTCCAAAGAGGCGGCGCTCAAGTGGACATTTTTTTGAATGAATTATCTTTATAAATAAATAAATTAATTAAATGCGTGAGTATGAAGAATAATAATAATAGAATAATATCCCTACCTTTCAGCTACATTTTAGTATACATTGTAATTTTTTTTTTGAAACTCTACTTTGTAGAAAATCGACTTTAAATAGGCTTAAGCATATTCAAACGTTCATTATTCACTCTTCGAACTTTGAGAATTCAGAGAATGCTTGATTTGCTTAATTGTAGAAATTCAATTTGATTTTCGGAAAAAATTCATTTTGGAAAAACCGACAGTAGTCGTAAATAGAGCTCCACAATCAATTTCGATTCGAGAAATTTGCTGTATTCATTACCACATGTTTCATATACATTTTTGAGAAAATCAATTAATGTAATTGATTACAGCATCAGATTCGTATTATATCATTTAGGTGATGAAATAAACTGATCTTTGATCAAATGCAAAGATCTTTCATTTGCAAATGTAGCGGCCTTGTTCATATTGCCCGAATCTATGTGATGCAGATTTTCTGTAGAAAAGTTGCTTACATATTATGGAAGTTCCTCTCATCATAAGACGAAAAAAATACATCATGTTAAATACAAGACTACAGATGTTGTTTTTGTTACATGGAAGAGAATTTTTGTTATTTGTCGAAATAAGTTACTATATATATATCAAAATAAGATGGAGATTTATTTTTTATTGTTAATACATAGTAAGAATGAAAAGCACTTTTGATGCGATAAGAATGCATTTTTTTTACACAAAGTAGAACGCTATCAATATACAGGGTGTTCCAAAAGCCCGATCGAAAAAGAAACGTGATTATCTTTCTAAGCGCTCAAGCGATTTACTTGAGCTTTTGATCCCATATATTTGACTGCGACGCAGAATTGGCTCTACGCGTAACCGCGACGCAGTCGTTAAAAAAGTGGCAACATGGGATAGTTCTATTCTATATTCATTGAAGTTTCATTTCATATAAATTTGTCTATAACAACTTTACCAAATGATTACTTACAAACGCAATAACGAAACCTACCCTTTTCAACATATCTGTAAAAACATGTTGTAAAACTTTTTTGCAAAATTTTCTATAACAGCCATCAAGAACGTGTTAAAATAGTGCAAGATAGTGGAGTGAAGAGAATTCACATAGAACTATTATGTTTGTTACACGGTCTTTGAAAGTCAACATTTACGTTACAGTGTTAAAAAATCCATTGTTCGGGTAATTTTTGTTTTGCGGTAACATTGTCAACAAAAACAAATACTTAATACACGGTTACATTTTCTTTTATTCTAGGATTAAGAAGATTATGCAAGATGAACCCTATAATATTTTACAAAGATAAAATTTTTCCGCATTTTAGCCACCAAGTCTGTAAGTTTTAAAGAACATGTCTTCAAAACAAATACATTAGAATAGGCCATTCATCTTAACGATTACCCATAGATGTCATAATACCATTACACTGGGTATCGAGAAGTAAATGTCAGAATACCCTATAGAGTAATCAACTAAAAGTGAATTCATTTACACGATGAAACTTACGCCAAGGGGTTATGACTTTCTTACTCCATAAATGAACTACATGTTTTTAAAATTGAGGAATTTGAGTGAATTTGGGATAACGACCTCGTTACTCCAAATTCACTCAAATTCCTCAACTTTATAACATACAGTTATAGTTTAGAGGTCGTTACCCTTGGAGTAATACCTCAAATTCACTTAAATGCCTCGACTTTAGAATATTTATTTAGATTTTGGAAGTCATTCCCCTTCGGGTAATACACCACATTGACCCGTATTCCCCAAGTTTTGGTGTATAGTTATAGTTTAGAATACCGAATTGGATGCTCTTGAAGGTATCGTATCGTATATGAAAATGGATACTTCTCCATTCAATACGCGGAGACTACATTAAAAGCAAATTCGGATACCGAGTGTAACGGAATTATGACACCACCCCGATTACCACGGTCAAACAATCTAATGCAACTCGGTGATTTTTCTTAGAAACATTTCTGAAAGACGTCTGTTAAAAGTTTTATTCTAATTGGATACGATAATCCATAATAAGATCAAAAAGGTTTTAAAATAAAAATGTACATGATACTTTTGCATACATGTTGAAAAGAGTAGGCTTGAGTATTGCATTGCCAAGTAATTATTTTGTACTTTTATTATAGACAAATTTATATGAAACAAAACTTCGATAAATATGAAATGAAACTATAAAAATTTCAAGTAAATCGCTTGAGCACTGAGAAAGATAATGTCGTTTCTTTTTCAATCGAACTTTTGGGACACCCTGTATAATTAGATAATTGTTATTTTTTGTATTTATTTGTTTATCGAAGACTTAAGAAAAACTAAAAATATTTATCCGATTTTTTTGTATTTATTTTAGATTGATAAGATAAGAAGTGGTCTATTAAAGATGTCTCTAGATGATTAGCTGATAATAACTTGGATAAATATGCTGAAAAAATTTAATCTATTGATGAACCACTTACTTTTTTAATATTCGATGTATTTTTCACCTATTTTAGACCCAATTGATGGATTATCTTTATAACATTTAAGTTTATTATCAAATGAATAGTTATTATCGATTGACACAGATGATATAATGTTATTAACAAATCTAACATGCTCTTGAAATAACACTCGAAAAAAACTTGTGGTGTTAAGGAAGTAATGTGTTTTCAAATAATAAGCAATGAATCAAATAAATTATCAATTGTCAATTATTTCAATGTTTACAATGAACAGCAACAACTAACTTAAAATAACTCCACCAAATTCATATACACCAATTGAATAGCTTGATCAATCTTTATTTAATTCAAATTATTTACAACTTACTGATGCACCATTTGACTGATGATTAATTAACTATTAGATAATTCTTCAATATGTTAAACAATATCTCAATCAAGAAAAAAAATTCATTAAATTACGTGTTTCTAAATTTTGATAAAGCTTTTCAGCAAGCTGCTCAAAATCTACTATCAAAAGACTTTGGAACACAATACGAAAAGAAACAACAATTAATAAATAATAATTCATCATAATATGCTCAATACTTGTGGTATTGATTTTTAACAAACATCATTTAAATATCATTCAATATAAGTTAAGATCAAAAATAAGTCTCCATGATGTGGATGTGGGCGTATTTAAAGGATTAATCACACCCACACCCTTCTTTCAATATATTCTAAGAATTATTCAGCTCCATGACAATTAAATTTTCTACTTTTAATAATAACACTTTATTAGAATAACTAACATGAACAATTAAGATTGATTAAATACAATGATTAACAGAATTGTACAAAGAAAAAGTATTAGGAATTTTTTGTAGAATTTTTTTTTCAATATCGCACATAATTTTATTTGAAAAAAAGATGATCGCTAATTATTTGGTTTAAGATCTTCAACATCAACATGAGGTAAATCTTTGAAGAAAAAATATTTAATATTATATTTTTAAAATAAAAAAAAAATTTAACCTGATATTAATAATTGTAATTCTTGTTCATTAAATATTGATATTAAATATTTTGGAATGATTTCATAAAAACCTTCTAAAAATGAATTAATTTGTTGTTTAATAGATCCAGTTATATTTTCTTGGCAAACAAATCTTATATATTCAGATTTATTTTTATTTGTAACTTTAATATTTGAACCATTTTCTATCAATTCAATAGTTTTATTAACACCAAATTCATTAACATCTAATGAAAATGTTAAATTTAAACCTAATTGTTGTATATCATTTTCTAATAATCTAACTAATTTTTTATAAAATTCTAAATCAATTAATTTCATATCTGTAAAATCTATAGGTTTATCAATAATATATTAATAAAATATATGTGTAAAATAACAATTCATATATTTCTTATCAAATATAACTTTGCCTATAAAATGTCCAATAAATTTAAAATATTCTAAATAATTTTTATTATAATATGATAAAGGATTTGGCATATATGTAATATGATCACCTGCAGTTTTCATAAATAAACCATGATTCGGATCTAATATTGAATTTGAGATTATTAAATACCATTCATTTAAAATATCATCAGCATCTTGTCCTTCTTCATCATCAAATATAATATAAAATTTATATTTCCAATCTTGTGATGAATATTGACTTAATTCTTTATATGAATCTTCAAATACATTATTACGTTTAATATGTATAGTTAAATATTTATCATGTTTATTTTCTTTTAAACGACCAAGTTCATAGTTAAAATATTTTCTTTTAATATCAAAATCAAGTAATGATAGATAATTGATTAATATATTAAATGGTCCTTCATTTAAATGTTGTTTACTTTGGCGTAATATTTGATTTAACACAATACGATGTTTATGAACAAATTCAATAAATTTTGATGTTGGATCAAAACATTCTAAATGTGATGAAGATTTTGATGTTTCACGATTTTTTTATTCAAATCAACAGTATGAATAAGAAAGAATACTTCAACAACTGGTTGAATAATTAAAACAGCATGTGGATCTGATAATTTAGATAATGATAATAAACAATCATTTAATGAATCCCATAATTGACTCAGATTTAATACATCATTTAATTTTGTTTGTTGAAATGATAAAAACTGTTTAGATGGTTCAATTTGTTGAATTAAATGATAAATATCATGAATTTCATTTATTATTTTCTCGTGATGATGTTCAATTGTATTTGAATTTAGTATTGTTTGTAAATTTATACATATTTGTTCAACACGATTATTTAATTCATTTATTGATTGAAGAATGTCATGTTGTTGATTATTATTATTTGATGAAAAAGATAAACGTAATGTTTCAAGATTTTGTGTTAATGTAGAAGGTTCAGTTTCAAAATATGATTGAATATCAATTTGTTCTTTTTTTGTTTCTTCATTTAATTGAATAATTAGTTTAAGAATATGTAATAAAAATTGTTGATTTCCAGTTTTAGATGTTAATGCAATTATAGATGATAATTGTAAATATTTCTGTTTAGTATTTAAATCATTATTCATCAATGGAATTGCTTTGTATAAATCAAATAATTTAACAGATTCGTCAAACGGTTTATCATCATTTATTGTTGTATTTGATTTAGCTTTTGATAAATAGTCTTCAATTTCCAAATGTAATTGTCTAAATAATAGCTTAAAAATGCAGAATATAATATTCAGAAAAAGATTAGATCAATGAGTTATCTATAGGCATGAGGAGAGTTAGGTAACTCAACTCAATTCAATTCACGAGAGAATGTTTTCAACTGTCAAATCGTCTTTTTCACTTCAGACTATTGTCAGTTGATCGGTCTTAGTGAGAAATGAAAGTCTGTTTTGATTTTACTGTTCCAATCTTCTCTTGTTGACTTATGAACGTTTTACTCGATTTTCAAACAATTTGAATGGTTGCATTTCGAGCTAAAATTTTGCTCATACATAAATGTTACAGGCACTAGAAACTTCGCAAAGTTTGAACCAGAATCAAGGTACTCTTATTGAGCTATCAGTTTGTCATCGAAGGTTCCCTATTTTGAAACATAACAAGAAACAGACCATTTTTTTCCTGAAAATGTGAATATATCGGTAAGAGAGCTTTCGCTCGGGCTCAAACTTTGAGGAATTTATAGTGTCTATAACATCTATCTTTGAACGAAATTTCAGCTCAAAATTCAAGTAAAATGCTCATAAGCCAACTAGAGAAGACTGAAAAATCAAATCAAAATAGACTTTTTCAGCTGCTCATCAAGATCGATCAAACGACAATAGTCTCAAACGAACTCTATACTTTACTGATTGAATATTTATTTATTTATTGTGTTTAAAAGAAACATACTTAAATTCTTCGTTAACATCTTTGCTTAATAAATGAATACCGTTAATTAATAAATGTAGAACTTTATCTTTAGTAACTTGATTTATTTTGGATATATTTAATAAAAATAAATTTGCAAATTCTAGGCCATATTCAGTACATGATTTTGATATTAATATTTTAATAAATAAATCTAATAGATTATCTAAAAAAGCTTTATTATCGGATAGAATTATTTTATTATTTTCTTGTTGAGAATTATTTGTTGTTTTAATTAATTTTAAGGATGAAATATATTTTCTTTTGGTAAGAGTTTGTGATATTAATGAAATAAGTTTAAATAATTTATCAATCAATTTTTTATTCTTATTTAATATTGGATGTTTAAACATAAGTAATAAAATATCTAATGGTGATGATTGAAAATTAATTTCATTATTATTATTATTATTTATATTTGAATAATTATTAAATGATTGATTTAATTTATAAATTAATTCCCAAAATGATACAACAATTTGTTGATTATTATTTAATGGTAAGAAAAGAAATTCTTCAGGAAAATATTTATATAATAAAATTAATAAATCAAATACTTGACAACAAAACATATAACATAATTTTTCATCAATAAATATTTCTATTAAATTATGATATTCAATTTTAAAAAGATTTTTATGCATACCAAATGCATTTTCATAATAAATATTTAACCATAATGAATTTAGATTTTTAATTTCTGATTGAAATATTGATTCATCATATTCTATACGTCCAGTAGATTTATTAATAATTGATAATAATGATTTTATAATCCATTGTCTTGTATGTTTATGATAACATAAATTTTTAATAATATTTTGTAAACAATTAAAATTTAAATGTGTATCATTAATAAATAATAAAACAAGAAAACAACATATTGATTCATAATCAAGTAATTGTTTATCACAAATATCTATTATTGATGTTTTATTATTTATATTTTCTGTATGATTTTTATATTCTTCATCTTGTTTTTCTAATAATTCAATTATTTTTTGATTTTAATATAAAAACAATATCATGTACATATGATCCATCAAGTATGATACTTTCTTCTATCCAACGTGATAATGCTGTATGTCTTTTTTATAGATTTTTGTTTGCTGTTTGATCATGTAAACATTTTGATGATTTACAATCAACAATATCATTTCTAATGAGTATTCTATCTAATTGATGAAATGGTGAAAAAGTATTGGAATTTAATTGATTGTCATTAGGAGGAAAAAGTAATGGATGTAAAATAGAAATATTCATTGATAGGAATGATGAATTAACTAAGAAAAAAAAATAATTGAATGTATAAGTTATTTTTGTGTTAGGAAAATCAAACCTGTATTATTAGTTGATAGAAAATCAGTCGTAGAAATTCGAATATCTTGAAAATTAGATATTAAATCATTTGATGGTTGATGAATTTCTTCATCATTATTTTCATCATCAGATTGTTTATTTAATGATGTTTGATCTTTGAAAAGAAAAAAAGAAATCAAATAGATAGAAGATGTTTCATAAGTCTTGAGATCGATCTCTCTAACAAAAATGTTGGATATTTCAATCATTTATTCTATGAAAACATTACGTGCGTAATGAAAAACAACATGGGAATTTTTTTGTTTTACCGATAATATTCATTAAAATGTTTGATAAGTAGATATTGTCTCGTCAATGGTTTTTGATAAAACAATCAAAAAAAAAAGACGTACATGTCGATTTCTACTATTCTTTTATTTTGTTAAAACTAATTATTGAGTTTGTCGTTTGAATAAATGAGTGAAATATTCAGCATTTTATTAGAAAAAAATTTTTTTCATACTTAGACTTTTATTATTACAAGAGAAAATGTCATTTGAAAGACGGACATGAATATTTAAAGTTCATCGGTTAACGATTATCTTCTGTTTGCATACAAACTAACTTTGTTAAATCTCAACAATTTTTATATCTACCTGTTAAATGAACATTAAGATTATGTTCAACATTAGTTGTTGTAACAAGTTGATTATTATCAATAGAAAATTTATTTATTTCATGATTATATAAATCAAATAATGTTGATTGTTTAGATGATTTCTGTTCATTGGAAATATCTGATTTATATAATGATTTTAAGTAATTAATAATATTTGATAATGTTTCGATTGATTTAAGTATAAGATTAATTGTATCAATTAATTTTGGATTTGAGATTTGAATATAATGAATTATTTTAGTTAAATCATTAATTAAATTATGTTTATATATTAAATTAATTGTATTATTATTAATAATTAATTTTGATATTGAACATGATTCCATTAATTTATTTACAAAAAATTAATTAATGTTTGAATTTTAATATATTTTTCATTAGATTCAGGTAAAATTAATATTTTATTTAATGATATTTTAATTTGATTAATTAAATTATTTTGAGATTCAAAATAATGATTAGATTTCGCTAGTGTAATAAGAAATAATTCAGAAAATTTTGTTATATTTCTATCATATTGATTATTTATATTTAATAATAAATAATCAAATATATATGATAATAATGAACATGTTTGATTATTTTCTAACAGAAATGTTTTTGTTGATAGAAATTTATCCATATTTGAATATGAATTTATTAATTCAGATAATATATATAAGATAGTTGATTTTGTTAATAAACGTTTTTTATTATTATCATCATTTATTAAAAGAAAGTTAAGCAAATCATCTAATAAATGTTCAGCTAATTCTCCAATTTGATCATAATTAGTTATTTGATTTGTTTCTGGTCGTACGTGTAAAATTAATGAATTCATTTGAATATTTGTTTGTGTATAATATTCATTTTCCGTCATAAATGATGTTGGTAATAATTGTAAAACATTCGATACAACTTCTAAAAATATATCTGATGAACGTGTTATAACTGGACTAAGTTTACGTAAAATTAAATTAAATTCATGTGAATCATATTGTACACTATGATTATCTATTAATGCTTGACGTATTGATTTTTCCATAGTTAAACATAAATTCTTCTTATCTTCCATAATATGACGAAATATTAATATAATTAATGATGTATAACCTTGAAATGCTGATATTTCTGTTAAATTTAAAATTGCTTTTATTCCACCTTTTTCTACAAATTGCTGAACATATTTATAATTACGTGTTAAACGTAATATAAGACGTAACAATGCATGAATTGTATCAGAATCAACTAACGTACGAATTAAATCTATACAATTATTTATTAATATAAATGCTTGTTCATCAGATAATGATTCATTTGTATTTATTTTTATTATTGATTTATCAAATGTTAACATAATTGGTTGTTCATTATGCGTATTTTCATTTATTTGTAACATTTTATTAAATTCTATAAGATAATTTTGATTTTGCATGATAATTTTATATGATGAATTACCATTAAAATATGCATTATTGATTTGTTTATTTTGTTCTACTGCATAATTAGTCCATTTAAGGAGATTTTCCTCAAACCATTGCCATATATGATTTGAATTTTCATTTATAATTGAACGATTTTTTGTTATTAAAGAAATATTTTCATATAAATCAATATATAGAAATATTAATGTTAACCATTTAGGAGAGATTTTTTGATTGAATTGAATTAAATATTTAGTTGTAATTATGATGAATTAACATAGAAAAATAATTAATTAAAGAATATTTTTTTGTTATTTGTAAACATGGAAATGGAATTTCTTTAAATAATAATAAAATTAATAATATTCTATTAAATAAAAGCGAATTTTGATGATTATTTAAAAAAATTTGTTGATTTAATAAATCAATTAATAATAAATAATTTGTTTTTATGTCATTGAAAATTATCTCAAGAAAATTTTCACACCATTTAATATCATTATGATGAATTATTGTTAGAATTAATTCAGACATTTTATATATAGTATCAGGTAATTTATCAAGAATTTTTAATATAATTGAATTAATAAAATTATCAAAAAATTCTAATGAAAGACATGTTTGTTGTTGTTGTTGTTCTTCTTCTTCTTGAATTTTTTTTTGTATTTGTATTTCACCACTTAATATGTGAGACAATATTGATAATATATTATTAATTATTTTAGTTGCATGATCTTTTAATAAATATGGTTTATCCCATAATATAGAACATGAATTTGTTAATAGATGAAATGTACGTTTATGTGTTAAGATTAAATAATCTAATGGATTAAATGGAATGTTATCATTTTGTTCTGTTTGAGATTTTTTTGATATTGAATATGGAGATTCAAGAATTGATTTAACATTAACTAAATGTAATATAAATATAAATGCTGAATGAAGAAATTCAATTGATAACGATTAATTTGTATTTTGTTGATTATATGTTATTAATGATTGACGATTTATTAAATTAAGTGTCCATTCAAGAGCAGAAAATAATGCATCTTGAGTTTTAGATAATTCAAATTGTTGTAACATTAACATATAAGGATGATGATGTTTATCAAATAACATTGGAATAGCAAAACTAAATAGAAAAGAGAAAACAATTTTCAATTTAATCTTTACAGTGATCTGCTGTTTCATAGTTTGATGATATAGTCAAGCGATTCAGACTCGATTTGTATTTAGCCTCGAATCTGAATAGAACTACGTGATAGAAAACAAAAGATGCCAAATCTTATTGGAAAAAAAACGCTCAAACCTGAACCCGTTCGAGTCTTGATCCAGAAAAATATGTACCTACAGCTTCCTAAATAGTCTCACTTTCATCCTCTTGTGATTATAGGAACACTGTTTTTTACTTTCGAAGCTCCAATATTCGAAAAATTATTGTTATTATTTAATGAATCTGTATTGAATAAAATATCTTACCCAATTGTACAAATAAAAAATGTTAAACGTAATTTTTCAATTTGATTTTCTGTTAAATTTGTATTTGCTGATAAATTAAATGATAATCCATCTTTTAATACTTCTATTAATATTGATGCAACAAGTGTTGCAGCTTTGGTTGGTGTATAAACAAATGATTGTTGATTAAAACGTCTGCTAATTGGTTTCATTTGTGATGTTGCACATTGTTTAACAAGTAAATTGTAAAATTCACTTAATGCTTGACTAAGTTTAGATGAAACATATAATAATGGTTTTATTGTTTTAATAAATATTTCATTTGTTGTTAAATCATTTTCAATTATATTTGTTTCAAATGAACATAAAGATAACAATATGGATTTTTCATATATTAATGTTAAACATAATTTATTTAAATTTTTTAATATACGTATACCGATTTCATTACTCAAAAAATTAATTAACAAATTACGTACTTCATTTTTACTTATTTTACAGAATGATATTAATAATGATATATGCGAATGAACTATTGATAATTTATGAAGTATTGTTGTTGATGATGATAATGATATAGAACGAGATAATTCTTCTATTAATAATGAACTATCGTAATTAGGATTTGAGTAAAAATCTGTTAAAGAAATTAATATTGTATCAAGATTTGTTATAACCATTTCAATTAGATTATCATCTTTAATTGAAAGAGTCTAAAATAAAAAGAAACAAAAAAAAAACAGTCTTTGTTTGATCTCTATAGTTTAATAAGTGGTGCGAGGGCTACGATGTTTCTCTGCTGTTAAAATCCCTATAAGAAACGTCCTCCTCTTAGTAAAATTTGCGTTGAATAATAGTAAAAAGGTAAACTATATTGATACTGCATAGTTTCTGTTGACAGTGCCGAATCATATTCGTGCATGGTCACAGACTAATCCAAGATCTACTCCTTTCATTATTAACTACCGATTAATTGTATCTATATATATATCTACATTATTTTTTTTTCAAACTGATCAAAACTCTAATTATATGTAATTTACAGACATCATCTAGCTTAATTAAATTGCATTTAGATATATATTCGAGATATTCAATATTATAAAATCAATTAATCGCTTATAGATGATGTCATGTATAAATAATTAAACTTACGAGTATTGATTTACAAAGTGCAATAACAGATTGACAAGCTTGACTTGATGGAAAATCAACTGGTAAATATTTCATTTGTAAAATCTCAAATAAAGCTTTTAAACCACCTAATCTAACAAATTCTCTTCCATGATCATCGGTTAGATTATTATTAATAACACCTTTGATTAAGCACGTTATATTTGTTATATAATCAACTAATGGTATAGATATTCGAACATTTGTTGTTGATAGATTTGAGTTGTCATTGTTACCCAATTCAACAAGTTTTTCAATTAAAATAATTATTGATATTATTACTGGATAACGTAAAATAATTTGATGTCTTATTAATTCATCAATAGAATTTCCAAAAATTAATGACGTATTATTATCATGTCGTTTTATCATAATTGGTAAATATTTCGGTAATAAAAAAATCTCAAATAATTTATCAAATGGTTTAAATTTAATAAAATTATCTAAACCATGTTTATTTAAACATAGTCCAGAAAATATATTTGGTAAAGATTCTATAATATCTTTTGAAATTGGTAAATCTTTTTTTAAAAGGACATACATTAATATATCAGCTAAACCATTATTTTGTAATAATGATAATTTTAATGGATTTTGACATATAAATGATATTAG
>CAJNSZ010000196.1:59719-98881 GCA_905329745.1 Rotaria sp. Silwood2
TACCTGCATTGTTAAATGAAATAATGATCAACCATAATATTGAACATTACTTATTATATGTTTGAAGGAATTTAATAATGAATCATTCATTATATTATGTGTTATTTTAAACATTTCTGGTTCAGTAAAGGATTTTTTAAAATAATTTAATATCGATTTAAGTAATGCAATACGTTGATGATAACATTTTGATTGTGAAATTGATGATATTGGAGATTGTATATCAATTGTTGTTGATGTTGTTTCTTGGTTAATGTCTGATATATCAATTATAAATGGTTGTTCTTTTTTACATTGAGTTATTTCATACTAAAATATATAAAGAATATTTTTATTCAGTAATGTTGTTTTTGTTTATCAATAAAAAATTTTAAAATTAAAAATGAGTTTTGATCAGAGACTTTCATTTCTAATGAAAACTCCCTCATGCTCTATGAACCGTTCGAAAACCACCGGTTAATTTCGGTTATTTTCTCGATCGTCAATTAACCGAAAAAAGAAGCAGTCGGTGTCACTAGCTGTCCGGTTACTTTTCTGATTAACTGGGCGTTTAACCGATTCAACGATCGATAAAATAGCTGAAATTAACCGACGGTTTATACAATATTGATGAGTAGTCAGATGATGTAAGCGACGATTGATTCTGCTCAGTCAAAGTTTTAAAACTTTTGCTTGCATCTTCAACTAGTCTTTAGTAGACATGAGCAAAGTTGTCTTTTTTTGGAATCAAAATTTTTCACTTCGTGACTAAAGAGTAGCTGTAGATTATTCACACGTATCATTAAACTGACCGCACCCGCACCCATACCCATAACGTACTTGAAAACGATTAATAAATATTTGTAAACCATTATTTGTTTGAAATGAAGTCATATCTAATCTTGTTATTAAATCAATAATATGTATAGCTCGTGTAACCAACTAAAAAGAAAAAATCTTATTCCATTAAGAGAAAATTTTTCTCTATTTACCACAAGAAAATCTTGAGATTCATCATAATAATTAATAATTTTTATGAATGATTGTGCTATATCACAATTAACCAAAGCTTGACCACTTTTTTCATCTTTTGCTAAATGATATAGAAAAGACAATAATTCAATTGATAACGATTGTGGAAATCGATCATTATTATCATCTAGTCAATGCAAAACAATATTTCAATCAAATAAGAAAAAAAACTATTTTATTAGTTAATTTCTCAATACATTCTCGTACAAATGTTGGTAAAAATCCATGATATGAATTAATTTGTGTTACTTTAATTATTTCTTCTAAATATGATAAATACCTTAAATAAAAATAAAATATTTAAAACAAAATTTTTTTTTTTAAATTAAAATTTTACTTTATTGTATTTTTAAGATAAACCATTGAAGTTAAAGTTTCTAATGCTGATACTTTAATATCCTAATATAAAATAAAATATTTCATTACTTATTTTCTTTTTCTTTAAAGCTACTGTTAATATTGGATTTTGAATATTTAATATTTCAACAAGTTCTTCAATTAAACCATCATATAAAATATTATTTGTTTCTTCTATTGCAACAGAATAAACTAAAACAAGACAACAAAAAATTTGATAAATTTAGTTTTCTTTCTTTTTTTTTTTTTTTTTGTTTACTAAGAATAGATAAAGCTTGTAAACGAGCTTGAATACATAATAAACGTTGATTAAATAATGAAAATGATTAAACTAAACGAAGATTTGTAAATAATTTTATTTGTTTGTCTTCAGATAATTTATGTTCATCAAGAATCATTTCCATTACAGAAGATGCATTTGATCCAACCATATGAACATTTAATATATCAATTTGTTTTGATATTGATTCAGATGTAATTGCATACGGAAAATGAAAATTTATTGCATATTCAGGAAAATTCTATGAAAAAAAAGGTAAATATATTTAAAATATGTAATTTTATATTTACTGATGAATTTTGAATACTACAACAACGAACTAAATCGAAACCATTTTCTCGACCACCCCATGTCTATGTAATAATAAATAAATAAATAATTATTTTCAAATAAAATTTAAAATTACTTCAGCTAAGAAACCAAGTCGATAAATCAATCCTTGTTTTTTATCAATTTTAAGTCTTGTTATAAAATTTGAACGTCTACTGGATACATATAAAAGTGATAAAACACCACATACAATATTTAAATCAGATGATTGTAATAATATAATTAAATATTCAATTGAATTATATATATGGCGTGAATATGAATGTTCAATTAATAATGTTGTAAAATGAAGAATATCCACTATTAATAATTTCACTAAACAGAAAAAAAAGTTATCTTTGTGGAAATCAACACTTGTCAAATCATTGAAATTTAGTTTATGATCATTGTAATTATAGAACTCTTAGTCATATAATTAACATTCAAGAATATTTTTGGATTTTTTAGAGACAATATTTGAAAATTGTACTTATGTATCTATTGAATTATTTATAATCTATTGAAGCAAACCTCTTCATTTTCTAGTTTGTCACAATTGAGCATCCATGTTCCACTTTGAATACAAGCTTCTTCTAGAATTGAATCGAATAAATCTAATACATCAATCCAATCATATAGTACACACTAAAAAGAAAATAAGAGGAGAAATTTTTTTTTATTTCAAATCTAAAAAATTTATTAATATCTAATTTACTGTTTCAATATGCCAAATAGTTATTGATTTTAATAGCTCATGAAGTTCTTGCCGATCACAACTTTTTAATTTATCAATAAATAATTTACAATTAACCGGCTATGAAGAAAAAAAGGCAACAACATTTTATAAAGAAAAAAAAATGAGAGATAAACTTCTTACTGATTCTGGTAGATATTTTCCTAATTTCGATTGATCAATTTTCATATTTGTTACCAAATACAAATAACAAAAATATCTGCAACAAAAACAAATAATAACAAAAAATATCCTCCATAATTTCACGTGAGTATATATGCAAATGAAGTGGAGATGTTTGTCAACGACGGAAGACGGACGATATGATAATGAATCAGATACGACATTTTCTCTACATATTTATAACAAGAAACTATTCAGACACAGATGAATGATTAGGGTCATCCTATGCAGCATCTTTACGACCGTAAACGGTCAAAATATGGGCTGTATACATGCCGTATTTTGTCACGACCTGACCCATGATCTACGTCCGTGTTTATGTCGTGTTCGTATTATACAGCGTGTTTACAGTTAATATACGATGACCATATACGACCGCTTTTATGCATCATATATGTCTCTATACAGTCATTTTTAGTCTACTTCGAAATGCCGTTTATAGTACTTGAAAATGTTTCCTTCATGATTAAATTCAAGTGACTCTGTATAATCAAATTTACACCATGAACACCCTTAAATACAGTTGTAAGATGCCTTAAACGAGCGTTTTTAGAATCTTACTAGCTACCTCTAGATATGAAAAATTGTATAATCCTATTATCATGACATGCACTTTCTTGTGTTCCTGTTTCACTTTTAACATTCGGAGGAAAGTATCACCAACACACACACACTAGCTTATCGTGATATCAGGTTTTGTGTAATTTGATATAACCTCAAGTTTTAAAAATGACATTATGTTTGGATGTACAGTTAACTGATTACATAAAACAACATCACATATCGAAGTGTTATTGGTGATAAGACAGAACGTTAATTAATGTTATCATACCACGTATTTACCTATTACAGAAAGAGATCTTTCTTTATTCTTTAATTTTTCTTTAGTTTTTAAAAATAAAGAATTTATATATCTTAGTTTTCTAAATAATAAAGATCTTTTTATTTATTTTGATTTTAAAAATATAAACAATAAATTTATCTTCCGAGTAAAGATAAATTAACACCCTATTCTAAAGCTTATAACAAATAACGCAAATGAAATTATTCATGTGATTCTTTATTCCTAGACGTATGCTGGATTTAGTGCCGTAAACAATATTTACAAGGCGCATTTTGTTTACATACAAAGTTTAAAAAACTGATAGTCAATTATTTATTGAACTCTTTGATTTTTATTCGACATAAAATAGTTACATTTTTTATTTGGAACATAGTATTTTATGATATATCGTTTTCATACATGATTTCGATGCAAATTTAATGATGTTCACGAAATTGAAATTTCGAAAATTATCGATGACTTTGAAATATATCAAAAAATATGTCCGTTTGACCGTTAGAAATGGTATTTTTTTAAAATTTCGGTCATTATTTTTTATCATTTTTTTATTTCATCGGTCATACCAAGGGGGAACAAATTGATTTCAATAGCTGAAATCAAGTTGAAATCACTCTAAATCATCTGAATTCACTTGAGATCAATGACAACCATTACTTATGTATTCATGTCAATTTCTCAGACTTTTGAATATGCAATAAAAGAAAACAAGAGTATCATTTTCTAATATAGTTTCTGTTGATTTTTATCACAAAATGAATAGTGAATTAACGATAAGTTCTCAGACCTTTATTCATGATAAGCTAATATTGCAACTTTACATTGATATTTATTATTATATCGAGTCATTCATGAAGTAGATGATGTAAATAGCTCTGTGCATGAGCAGGGAGAAACAAATGGATTTCGTGATTTCAAATGATTTCAAATTGATTTCAACTATTGAAATCAGTTTGCTCCCCCTTGACATTATAGTCTTACCAAGATAAAAGAATAGGATGCAATAATTTTCGATTATCCAGTAATGGTCAGCTAAAAGATAACGTCTCGCCTCTATTCAATTCCGATTCGAAATAACTGAAATGGTGATCCACTCAATTCCAATTTCAAATAATACTGACCGATTCCAAGTCAATAATCGAAGCTGGAGCCGGTGAATGAAAAAAGAATTAGGATCAATCGACGATTTGCTAAAATTCGTATAATTACTGGCTCGAAACAGTGATGGTGACAACTAAGACAACAAGCGTGAACACAGTACAGCTAAGACCAGTCATTTCATACAGCTAGTATCTCATAATGTAAAGGCATTTGAAAATGCAAAATATTCTTATAACTATGGAAGAATGTATTTTCAGGCGTCAGGATTAACATCGATGAAGCGGGTTAGCATATCAGAGACTTAAGGTGATGACCAGCTTTTCCCATTATTCGCATGCCTTTCTGCTAATAGAAGCCAGATTTGCTAACACGTCGGTAATCAACGTGGGTTTTTCACAGTTTCACCGTTCCCATCGTTAGAGGCATCTAAAACATCTTTAATAAAAGCTCGAGAAAAAAATGTTACTTTCACAATCCAGGTCACTGCTAACCGGAAAATTGACTTTGCAAGTTATCGTTAGCGGTTAAGTGCCGTCTTAATAGGAATCGACTACAAATCAAGCAGAGCATCAGTAATGCCAGTTCACCATACCACCAGGTGAATAGAGACCGTTGCGATCGGCCTATGGTGTATCGCTAGATGATTCACCCTTTATGAATCAGCAAGAATGATCAAAAATACTTAGAAGTAAAGAAAAACTATGCAAAATCGTAAATAAAGAGGAATCACTAGGAGTAATGGCAAGTATTGAAAATCAAGAAAAATCCAATGAAATCAGTGGAATTCAAAGCTTTACTGTCAACTTTACTGATGAAGATTTTCTATGATTTAGAGTGATCTTCATTGGTTTCTAAGAATTCTCCATGATTTCTAATACCTTCTGATGTTTTCCGACAGTGTTTAACCTGTTCCAGTCATAATTCATATAATTCTGGAAATAAAATGATGTTCCGTAAAATACCAGTGNGATCTATTATCCAAGGTAGCCGTTTATAACAAAAAACGGTTTCGAAGCGTTTCAAAGAAAGCTTGCTAGCGCAGCCCCTTTGGGGCTGAAATGTGGAACTTACATATATTCTCTAGCCTCATTAAATAAATATCAAATACGTAAAGTCAACAAATATGTGCTAGAGAAGTGTTTTGCTGAATAATCGATCACTAAGTATAGACCTCTCTAAATTCTTCATCTCTAACAGAGTTTTTCGTTACTTTTCAAAATAATAGCGTGATCAATTTTTTCAAAATAAATCCTATGAAATCTGTAATGGAGAGGATAGGCGGGTGAGGAACGGCCAAAACTTCGACTTAAAACTTACACTCACTGTTTTCTTCGAAAATATATGTGAGTTACACAAAAAAATTACGTTTGAATAGAAGTATTTTGTACAAATCTCAAGCCTTTTATTTTGAAGCTTTTCATTTTGGTAGAGGTTTCACAACTTGCAAAAAAAAAATACGTCTCCTCATATGTTATTTATTAAAACAGCAAGAATTTTCGTTGATTCAGGTAAATGTTACGACCTATTCAAAATTAATTTTTTTTTTCGTGAAAAGATGAAAAGCTACTCATAGATTTGATTAGATATAAGTAAAAAATGACTACAGGTTTTTTTTTCTACCAATCCTTTCCCTTAGTATTCTTTCAAAATGGTTTCAATGTCTGTCGATCGTTTTTGCATAAGGTGCATGTCTCATCCGATAAATAATCTACTGAAATTATTTCGAGTTTCCTAAACTAGTTCCAAAATCTAAATATGCATTGTGTTGTGCTCGTTTTGTATTTGTTTACAATATAAAATTCAATACATAATGACTAGTAGAACTACTTTTAGGGCTACTTGAGGGTACCCTTATCTCTATATTCTTGCAGCAATGCTACTAGCCTAAAGCCTTATACCTATATTCTTGCCTCAATAACCATATACCTATCCTCTTATTTCTGTGGCATAACTCCGAACGTTTATCATCGTACCTCTATATCTTTGTACTTGACTGTATACTCGCATGCTCACACTCTTACATCTATTACTAGCATTTACATTTTCATACTCACACTCTAATTATTCTTACGTCTTTGTCGCTGTAACTTCACTTTTAGATCTATGCTCTATTAGCTAAATATTCTATAAGGTCTTTTTTTTTAAATAATAATGTGAACTTTTTGTCATAAAACTCAATATTTCGGCGAAACAAATGTATGTGTATAAGTTTTCTCGATGAGCGCCAACTATCAATTAATTTAGAAAGATAGTAAAATAATGTATAATACTTACCAAAAGGATATTACAATTCATAATCAGAAAAACATATACTTTTGTAAAAATTTATTCGAAGAGGATACTCTATTTCTTGGTTTTTAGTCAACCTTACTTTTATCTGTGTGATATAATAAATTTACTAATCCATAAATAAAATACAAATACAATTGTGTTTTTTTAAATAAATAATCAAATAATACGGAGCAGTGATGGAATTGGTTCCTGTTTTTCTTGAACTGAACCGATCTCACCTCTGATACAAAGGAATAAAAGCTACAGAGAATTGAATTTTCTTTTATTTATGGTATGAAGGGTGTGGGTGTAGAGGGAAGCAACACCCACATCCACACACACGCACACCCTGTTCGTCATCATAAACAACACTTAATATCGGGTGTTTCGAAAGTTTTCACGAAGAAAACAACTCGAATAGCTGTCAAACAGTTCATGTCATATGTATGAGGCTTTTATGATTTAAAATGATGGTACCAAGTGAGAAAATATCTTCTCTCGATTACTCTCCACTGGCTACATATCGTCTTATTTTCTGATGACGAGGCACTTTTAGTGTGTAAGATAACAAAAATCAAACAAACCAGAAGAAGAAGAGCGAAAGAGACTAAAAGTAATGGAATTGAAAGTTCTATTCGATAGTCATAAAAAATGTAATACAATAGCTTTTATGATCAAGCTCACAGTAAATACTAAAGTGATTGATAATAATTACTTTGATGTCATACCAGTTAAGTGTGATATATTCAGAAGTACTTCATATGACATCACTTTTCTACGACACTCCTTTGTTAATGATAAAGCTCAGTCAAAGTTCAATAATGACAAATCTGTGGTTTCGGCCTCGATTTCGTGAGAAAAAAGTAGCTCAAAGTGGAAATTAAATCATAAGGAGCTCGACGCACGGCTTTATCGAGTTGACTCTCTCTTAGCAAATATTGCCTTACTCCCTCAGCTCCTAAAAATAGGTTAGAATATATTCGACTGACAAAAGTAATAAATAAGGCAAATAAGATGGCCGATTTTTCGATAGATTGTTTTCTCGGATTAGACCGAACGAAAAGCTTCGTTTTGGTATCACAAGATAGAAAAATTTTTGAAGATTTCATTGATATATTTTTTATAAATCAGCAGTATGTTGTTTATATACCCTAAGACATTTCTCTTTGAAGAAATAAAAAACAACAAAAAGATTTTATCGATCAACGGAATCGAGTTTTCATGAAAAGAAGATACAAAATTTCAAACTCTAAAAAATACTCAATATTTTAGGGTCTAAGTGATGTTTCTCATCAAATTATGGGATTGAAACGTTTTCTTTGACATATAAAAGAAATCGAAATTTATAATTTGGTACCTTTTCTAGGCTGATTCAAAAATAGTTACACTTTATCAAATGATCCGTTTTTGTGCTTCGAAAAAATATGTTGATTTTATTTTTCATGTTTTATTTGAAAATTGTATACGAAATTATTTAACTAGAAATAGCGCCATTCTTTTTCATAAAGTGTTCAGCAAAGCACATTTTTGTCGCAAGCAGTACTTTTAAAGCTACAAAAAACAGCAAATGTTCATTTGAAAGAGGATATATCAAGAAAATTTACACAAAATTCTGTTTTGTGACATCAAAACGAAAGTTTCTGATTTATTCTAAGTTACAAAAACAGGTTATAAAAAACGGTCATTTTTACCTGACTCACTTGTGACTTAAATTTACATATCATACCATAAAAATTACCTAGACTATGCTTATGATACATATACATGGCTATAAAACAGAAGAATATGTATGAATGTTTTTATCTTCAAGTGCTGGAGTTTTATTTACTATTTGCTGTATAAAATACTATTGAAAGAAGTACAAAATATTCTTATTCTAATAAGACAGTCACCTTCATTGTGGATCAATATGAGCAATAAATTTTGTCAATTGAACAAGAGACAACTGCATACTGGAAAAATGAGACGAAATTCTCATCGAATAAAAAGCGCAAGTGGTAAACGACAATCAAATGTCCTGCCTGTCTTCGTCGTTGCATAACAAAAGAACGGTCGTCACATGAGTATGTTCATCAATGTTCAACGTCGATTATCTCTCATGTCTCAAACATCTTTGTCACACAATGTTGAATATCGTCCACAGCAACGGTTACTACCTAATGGTCTCGAATATCAGCAAAATATTTCGCTGGCGAACATAACAACAACAATCAAAGATAATCCAAAACAGCTTCATGTTAAGTCAACTAAAAAACTCAAATCCGTCCCAAAATCGACCCTTATCTCATCGATGTGGTGCTGTTGACAATGAACGAAAATCTGATGATGATGCAAACACATTTGATAGTTGACATGATCTCTTTCAGATCATATACCACTTGTGCAAAGGTGACACTCGCAAGCAGACCACCGTTGGAATTCAAAATTATTTTGGCAAACCTTTGACAAGTTTCATTCATAAATAATTCCACTAGAAAGTGAATGTTTTAACATGCGGACTAATATTTCTATCATTAATCTTTGATTCAAATAAATTTTTGGATCTTTTCTCCTTTAAACCATGTATTCATTTATAGAGAAGGAAACATCAGCGGAAGAGCACAGATATTCGAGATAGCCAACATATGAATGGATAGCCATTCTCATTTCAACTTGAAAAAGTGAACATAACTCGCCAAGAACAATAAAGAACCTAATGAAGAAAAGCTGAAATAACTATTTAAAAAATATTACATAAATATAGATGAGAAAAAATTCATCTTCACTTTTTCTTACTCTTTAATACTCTCTTATGTGTCATAGCTGGAAGTTAAGAGCAATCAGTACAGCAAATATGTCTTGTCGATCAGTTCTGATGCTTGATCGAACCAACCGACAATGGAAGGCTCATGAGAGCGATGATTCTTTGAATGCAAAAGAGACTTAAGGTTCTCACTTTGATCTTGAAATCTCCAATTCAAGTTTGTAGAAACATTAGAAAATCCGTTCATGCGGTTATATTTATCGTTTCCGTTATAAACTGATCGAGTACGATCTCTCACCGCTTAGTTAGAAAGAAAAATTACTGACATAGCTCCAACTAAAGCCCTCGAGCATCTCTTCTTATACTTGTACATAATCCATCGGTTCTCTTCAACTTTCGAGTGATATTTCGACAATAGTATACTCTAATGACAGGTATACATTTTCTCAATATGTACTATCACAATCGTTTTACAAGGCAATCAAGACTATCACTCGGATGGATTAACTATCATAGTATGTACGTTTACTTTGATATAAACACAGCGAAGTATAACTAACAATGGAGATATGTTGCCTTGAAACTCATAGTAAACATGAAGATAGTTTTGTTTTTTCGCCGTTTAGAATTATTATTTAATAATTCAGACATGCAGCATCAATATGCCTTTTTGATTTTCAAGATTGAGTTATTTAGAGAAAACGGCAAAGTAGAAAGCTCCCTCATGATGTACATTGAATTGACGTGTGTTGATTAGGACTTTGAATTAGATCTCGTCATTCATATATTTGACACTTGAAGACTCTATATAGGGTCTTTTCTCCAAATATGTGAGTGATGAAGTCATTTATTTCAGTAACTCAAAATTATTTTGAACAACTCACACAAGTAAAATTATACCAAACAACACATTAAGAAGCATTCCATAGAACCAAAAACAGGTTTTCTCAATCCTTTGAGCAGTTGAGCAGATATATTCTCGCTTCTTTCTCATTCGGACTTTTGAAACACTCCGTATTTCACGTTGACTATGATCGATTTTTGCCAAAATCTTTTGATTGAAAACTCGACTAACTTGTTCACCAATGATTATATCAATGGTAATGAGTATACTTGTCAGTAAACTTGCAGTACTAAATGTGACATGGATTAGAATCACATGGATGGACATTGAGAAAATGCCTTTAGTACAGCCTGTTAGAACACTGATCAAAGCTTCATCTCGAAATTCGTCGAATGTGATGGTTCCATTTCTTAAATGACTATGCATGAATAAGGATTGAATGAATTCGAGAAGTACAGATGCAAGTACACTGACAAGATCACTTGAAACAATTACTGAACAGGATGCATCTTTGAAATCATTCAATGATTCGTCAATTAGTTAATTGTCAATGTTTTCTTGGACATAAAGTAACATTTAGTTTGTAGCCAAATTGTTACCAATACCTTGTGGCAGAATAGTCAATGGTTTATCCATTATTTGATAGATGTGTTTCCTATTTCCATCATAAAATGTACCAGATTTAGAGTATGAGATATGATCATGGTTCTATTCTTCACTCAGTCACGCTCACACCCTAAAGTTCAATCCCATCAACTATTTAAGACGTCTTTCTATGCATTCTTGCATACTCTTTCAAACGAGTCTTATATCAACATTACATATTGCACTAATTGCGGTGTGTGAGTTTGGGTGTGTTTTATCTGCACTCACATCCTTCACCATTTTGTTTTGAACATAAAGTAACATATAGCTTACTCAATTGAACATCGTGAACTTATATATTTTCGTAACTCTTTGTTTCTAGGTTATCTCCCGAGTAGTTATGAATCAAGAATATCCGAATTGATTGATTGTTAATCTCGAGATGACTGTCATGAGGTGGTCTGATCGAGATCAAACAAATGCGAGACGACTAGATCTCAAAATCTGATCGCCTTGAATTCTAAGAAGAGGCATCAATAGTTCGAATTAAATTAAAAAATATTTCATTATTAGCTTCTAAAGAAAAAAAATTAATAATGCACTGAATACTAGATTTGAAACATGTTTTCAGAATGTGTCGCAACGAGCACTTGGCGCTGCACATGAATGTGTTGTATATAGCGTCGCAAAGTACGACGCATGCGACACATTTTATTTTAGTACGCGTTCTTTCAATCCTTTCCATATTATTGATAAATTGTAAACTTTTTTGTTCTTCACCACTATTAAACCTTTCCAAGCTCTATAGACATTCTCGATAACATATCATCAGCGCCGAATCTAATACGTTTTTTTGACATTGCTTGTATGTGTCGGTGTGCGTGGGCAACGTTGTGCACGAATGCACTACCAACACCAACACCCACATCCTCGTCTCTATCTGTGGCATAAATAGGTTTTTTCCGTATGAGCGCGTGTATTCAACATTAGTTCTCAAAACAGATTTCAGCAGACGGAGAGAGATGGTAGTTAGTTCAGTTCAAGTCGAGGGTCAAGCAAGTCGTGGCGAGTTTTGTTGGATTTCAAGCACCTTTTGATAGAACTCAAGTGCTTTCGCATGTTCTCCCATCTTGTCATACACCAAACTGATATTGTGGTAGGCAGCAGCCAACCCAGGTCAAGACGAACGGTTAAAGAATGCGTTCTAAACGGACGAACGTATGAAAACGCATTCTGAATGCGTTTTACATAGGTTGCTCGTTTCGCACGAGTTTGTAAGCGTTCTCGTCTGCTTTGTAGAGGCTATGAGTAAATAAGAATGAAAAATGGCAGTTTTTCACTAAAATATAAAATAACTTTGTATTCTTATTTTTAAGTTTTAATTCTTGTGAAGAAATAGAAATTATAAAATATCTTTGATCAAAAATTATTTTAGATAATTATTCTTTCTATTTTTTTTTGAGTAAGCATAATGTCTATTACGTACGAAGGCGCTTATAATAGTTTGTTTTGTTTTTTTATTTTATTTTTGTACATCAGTTGACAATTTATTCAAGTTATTTTTTTAGATGATATGAACTTATTTTTCAGTTTATATAATGAATAAGTCAATTGATGCACATATACTCGGTGTTGATGATTTATGTGTTAGTTTATTTCAGACATATCGTAATTTTTTATTTCTAAATTTCGTCTTACAATATTTTTATTATAACTGATTTCATATAAATCGTGATTTAAAAAGAAGACAGTATTTAAGATATCGAAAACGCATTTAGGAAAGGAGTTTTTATTCCATTGCAAAAATGTCCTTTTTAATTCACGGAAGCTTGCTCATATACTTTTATGAAATAGTTTTCATTTGTGAAATTTTACGTTTTGTTATGTCTTTCGATTTAGGTTCTTCCTGACGTTCAATGTAATTGCAAACGCTGAATTCGATGGTCTATATATACTGGCACTCCAGTTGATCTCGCAAAGAGCACGTTTACTTTCGTATATAAAGATTTTTTACCGTTTCTGAGGTACAAATCCACGCGAAAAATAAGAAGGTAGTTAAATAAAGAAGATCACTTTAACTATCTTCTTATTTTTCGCGTGAATGTGTACCTCAGAAACTAAAACATCTTTATATACGAAAGTAAACGTGTTCTTTGCGAGATCAGCTGAAGTGCCAGTATATACAGACCATCAAATTCAGCGTTTGCGATTACATCGCACGTCAAGAAGAACCTAAATGGAACGGTATAAAAAAATGCGTTTGGAACACATGAACGCGTTCCGAGCTACTACACTCTAAAAAAAATAGGTTTTTTACCAAACCCCCGAAAAAGGTTCAGTAGATTTGAAAAAGCATCCAACTGCCTCCAAAGGCTTGAAAAACGATTCTTCAGTTCTACGAAACCTTTAAAGGTTTCTCCCCCGGGTACACGGGAAGAACCTCCTCCTGCGAAACCTTGTTTTAAGTTCCGTACACCAGAAAAAGGTTTCGCAAGAAAATCCGAAACCTTTAGGGTTTCATATTACATGCCAATGGTTTACTACGAAGTCATTGGGGTTTAGTAAAAAACATGGGCATTGAATATGAAACCATAAAGCTTTCGGATTTTCTTCCGAAACCTTTTTCTGGTGTACAGAACTTAAAAAAAGATTTCGTAGGAGGAGATTCTTCCCGTGTACCCGGGGGAAGAACCTTTAAAGGTCTCGTCGAACTGAAGAATCGTTTTTCAAGTCTTTGGAGGCAGTTAGATACTTTTTCAAATCTACCGAACCTTTTGCGGGGGTTTGGTAAAAACCTATTTTTTTTAGAGTGTAGTTCCGAACGCGTTCGCAAGTCATGTTCGGAACGCGTTCTTTCACCGTTTGTCTTGACCTGTAAAATCTAGCTGATTCGAAGGAAGCGAATTTCGCCGAATTTCTAGTGTCTTTATCAAGGACTTGAGTGCTTTCCAATATTCTCCCTTGTTGAGATACACTAAACCGATGCACCAGTATGTATTAGCCAAGTTTGGATGATTCGGAGACAGCGAAGATTGTCGAATTTCTCGCGTTTTGTCATAGAACACGAGTGCGTTCGAATAATCTCTCATGTTGTGATATACCAAACCCATACAGCAGTAGGTATTAGCCAAATACGGATGCGTCGGAGGCAGAGATTTATTTTCAATTTCAAGTGCTTTTTGATAGAACTTGAGTGCTTTCGAGTACTTTCCCATGTTGTTATGCATTGAACCCATGTTGTTGTAAGTAGTAGCCAAATCTGGATGATTCGGAGAGAGTGAAGCTTGTCGAATTCGCAGTGATTTTTTAAAAAGTTTAAGTGCTTTCGAGAATTTTTGAATCTTGTCGTGTACCGAAGCGATATTGTCGTAAGCAGTAGCGGTATCAGGATGATTCGGAGGGAGAGATTTTCGATCGATATCAACCGTCTTTTGATAGAATACCAGTGCTGTCCGATATTGTCCCATTTGGTCGTGTACCTGACCGATGTTGCTATAGACATCAGCCAAATCTGGATGATTTGGAAGCAGAGATTCTTGTCGGATTTGAAGTGTCTTTTGAAAAAACTCAAGTGCTTGCGAGTTCTGTCCCATGTTGCTGAGTGCCACACCAATGCTGCTGTAGGTATTAGCCAAATCCAGATGATTTGAAGGAAGAAATGTTTGTTGGGTTTCAAGTGTTTTTTGGTAGAACTGAAATGCTCTCTGGTATTCTTCAGTGCTGTCGTGGTCCACATCGATGCCATTGTTGATATTAACCAAATCAGAATGATTCGTAGGAATAAATTTTTGTTGGATTTCAAGAGCCTTTTGATGAAACTCGCCTGCTTTCAAGTACTCTCCCATCTTGTCGTACACCGAACTAATGTTGTTATAGGCAATGGCCACATCTGGATGAGCCGATGGGAGAGATTTTTGTCGTATTTGAAGTGTCTTCTGAAAAAACTCAAGTGCTTTTGAGTTCTCTCCCATGTTGCTGTAAGCCACACCAATGTTGCTGTAAGTATTAGCTAAATCCGGATGATTTGAAGGGAGAAGTGTTTGTTGAATTTCAAGCGACTTTTGATAAAGCTTGAGTACTCTTGAGTAATCTCCTATTCTGCGATGCGCTCCAACAATACCGTGATACGTATTAGCCAAATATGGAGGATTTGGAGAGAGAGATTTTCGTTCGATTTCAAATGTCTTCTGATAGAGCTCGAGTTGTTTTAAGTGCTCTGCAATGTTCTCATGAACTAAACCGATGGCGGAATAGGTGTCAGCCAAATCTAGATGATTCAGTGAGAGAGGTTTCTGTTTTATATCAGTTGCTTTTAGGTAGGAATCCAGCGCTTTTGAGTACTCTCTTGTGCTGTCGTACACCTGACCTAGTTTTCTGTAAGTAGTAGCCAAATCTGGATGATTCGAAGGGAGTGATTGTCGTCTGATTTTAAGTGACTTTTGATAGAACTCGAGTGCTTCTTTAAAATCCCCTTTTTTGTATTTTATGTCTCCAAGACCAATATAAAGACGAGAAAGTTCTTTCTTATCGTCGTTCGATATCTCTTCGAGCAGTTTCCGGTAGACTTCTTCGGCCATGTGGAAGTTTCCCATTGTGATCAGTAATTTACCCAAGCGATAGCCATGCGTTTCGTATTGTGTTTCCTTTCGGATGTACTCGGTGAGTCGTTTGAACTCCTGGTCATCGTCATTGGTCAATTCGAGTTCCACCTGCCAGAGCGAACCTTCGATTGCTTTGATTTCACCAATTCGAAATATTGTGTTCATTGAGAATAAAATCTCGTTTTCGCTTTCATTAAAGTAACTGTAATTATCCAACGAGGCGAATGGAGTAGATGTGGCAGCGGTGCAATCAATAATCATTTTAAATAGAATACCTGTCAGAGCGGGATTTTTTCCGGAGCTTTCAGCATAGAAACGAGAAATTTGTTCATCTCTACTCGTCGATAGAAAGTTGTTGAATGATAAGAGCCCTCCTTTCCTCGTTTTTATCTTCTCGAAATCCGAGCTCGTTAGTCCTTGGCCTCGATAGACTATAATTTTCTCTTTTGGTGGTGTATATACATGTAAGTCTTTGATTTGTTGATGAAGATCTCGTATGAAGAATCCCATCTTCAAGATGGTGTTGATCTCTTGTAATCGAAGAGCTCGATTGAGCATATAATAGATGAAACAATCTTTAGTATACCACCAGATAGGTGAATGCTGATGATACTCTTGTTCAAATTTATCAATTATTTGCGACTCGTGCTGGTTTTCAGGATATCGCTCTCGAAAAAAGTCAGCAAGTTCTTTCTTTTCTTTGTCATCGTGTCGCATTTCGATTAGAGTCTCCTTGAGCAGCTGTGTATACATAAACGATGGATCAAGACGATCCAAATCTCCACTGGTGACACTGAGAGAAATAGAATCGCGATTACATTGCTGAGTATCTTCTTTGAGTCTTTCACAAATTGGATTGATCTGTGTGAATACACCTTTTACTTTGGCCCATTCATTCGCCCACTGTTCATGTTCTGACTGGTCCCCACATAATACATAGATGGAGTATAGTTGAGGCATGTCGCGAATGAGAGGAATGATTTGCTGACTGAGAGTACACGACACAATCATGAAAACTTTTTCGTCTTCATTTTCTTTGAGAAAGTCAACGCATTGGTCGGCATCGATGAATGTATCAATTTCATTGACAATTTGTCGGAGTTGAGTCATTGAATTACGATAATCGTCATTGGACTCGTTAATGTTTGAGTCTAACCAAATGAGAATGAAATTCTGAAAGATGAAGCGACGTTTTAGATACGATGACATATCACTCTTCTTGCCAAGTTCTTCGCGGTCAAGCTGTTTGTTTTTCCTTTCATTGGCTACTTCTGACATTTTCAGTATTGGAAGCTCATTATCAATAATGGAGATAGCCGATATGAATGAAAGAGTTTGCTTGATTGGTGTTCAGTTACAGTGCTCCATTTCACAGTGATCAACAGTTGTATTTCACTGAAAGGAATGAGAGAGGTTGAGCACATGAGATTGAAAAATGATGTTGAATGTATCGGTGAACGTCATTTTCATCCCACTCTTTATATGGCATCTCTGCATAATTTCTGGCATCGGGATGCATTTTTCGGAAATATGGTATTCTGCCCAAATAAAAGAAAAACAGAGGAACAATATTTCACTTGAGAATTCCATGCAAAAAGAGCTAAAATACGCTAAAGATATGAGTAAAAACCGATGGTTTCTTCACGTCAAACTTGACTTTCTGATAACTTGATTTTTGCAAATTTGTGTAATAGAATGTGGGGAGTTTTAAAAAATCAACTGTCGGGAGATGAAAGCATCTCTTTTTGCTGAAATCCTTTTGTAGTTAAATCACTACTAGTAAGCACTTGTCTACAGTGAACACCTAATTATGAACGGTCTCCAGTCCGACGGAGAGATTTTGACTACAAAGACTTCTTTCTACTGTGGACACTTTTTTGTGGTTCCTTTCGCTATTATAATGTCTCTAATGTGAGGATGTTTTTTTCTTACATTTTTCTCTGTTCTGCCACTTGTTTATCGTGTACTACGACTATGTACATTTTGTGTATGATTCGACTTCTGCATGTGTGAATCAAATGATGACATCACGACACGAGTTTACTTTTCAAGAAAAAATACGATTAGTTCAAGGTAATAAAGACGATATGGTTTATTACAACGTACATTGACTGAAAAATATAATATATCACTCGATAAATATTTTGCAATATGAAACAGAATATTCAAATGGTTATGAAACAAGCCAGAATCAAAGTGCTAGACGAAAATTAGGAAGCGACACTACAGAATAAAGAGACAAGTAAGTGTACCAGTGGTCTGTGCAGCAACGTGCAAAATAAATAGTTCGAAGTCAAAAAGACAAACAATATTAGAGGATTTTTTAGCAATTAAAGATTGTGCTCTAATTGAAAAATCTGTCAATTCAAACCGTTTAGATAAAAATAGATGTACAAGAGGATAAATAAGCGGGCCTTTACCTAGAACTAATGTAGAAGCGGATTTTCTACAAAGAACCTTTTCTTTATTTCACAGCGAGTCATGCTTCAACTCTCTAAAGTTAATACCTTTGTATAGGGAACACTTTTTAATGGTTCAGATGGTATTCACATTAGAGAGGTTTTATGGTATCTTGGCTCTTATAATCACTGATTCAGTCGTGGTATTTTGAGGATATTCGAAATAATCCATATCGAACAAATTATAATCCTAGAAAAAAGGACCCAGCTATAGTCATATTTTAAGAGAAAACTATCTGTTGTGTTCGGTTTTTCTAGCCATGTTTTTTAGTCTATAAAAAAAATGCATTGACACTTTTTGGGGAGATTTGAGAAATTCAAATGAAAATTTTTCATCAACTTATGTATTTGAACTTCTTTTCCGCTTGCGAGAACTTTTTCTCAAGCAAAGTTTCCAAGTAGATTGTATCCTGTGAAATTCTACATCGATCGGTAAGGTTTTCGATCCGGTACACAATGTTCTAACTATGAAGACTGATGAAAAGAATAATCAAACACGACGATGCTCTGGGCTTTAATCTGCTAGGAGGAAATTGCATTTCATCCAAAAATGGCATTTGACGCTTGAATTCATGAATTATTCATGATTCATGTAGAGGTATCGCTTGACTATTTATCCACGGGAAAAGGTTTATTTCATCAAATATGTGCACTGAGAAATATAGAAAACCGAAAATACTCTGAACTTTTATCTGCCACCTTAGCTGGCAACGATGTATCTGTTTTTTTCACTTGGACATGATTTTACTGAAGGTTGTATGTGGTTTTTTCTTTGTGTATACACAGAATACCCAGACAGGTAATAAGCGGTCAAGACTGCGTTTAAAGGCGTCTATCAAGTGTTTAAGACGCTTTAACACGTGTAAACGTATTTATCGGGGAAATTCTCATCCTACATGCGTTTTCACAGTTTATTTTCAAGTAAAGGACGGAGGTGCATAAGAACAGAAATCGGCCACGAACGGATTCACAAAAGAAGTTTATTTTCTGATGCAGAATTTTACGCTGAATCTTTTGATGTCAAATTCAATATATTTTCGAAACCCTTTCATGCCTAGGGGTGGGAAGTTACCGTTATCGTTCCCGGGTAACGGTCTGGGAACGGTAACTTCCCACCCCTATCCAGGGCTACAAATAATTTGAGTTTTTTGTCAGAGAAAGAGTTTTTTTTGGAAAATAGCGGTACGATTTCTAGCGGAGTATCAATATTTTTAAACCGAAAATCATGATTTGGTCATTTTGTTTATAAATGCATAGTTGTTGACTGAAAAGCTTTAACTGTTACTATTTTTGCCATTAATTTGCATAATAACAAAAATGTTGACTTAATTTGAGACGGATTTTTTTTCTCAATGTTCTTTTATTCTTGACAAGAATATCATAGTATATCCTTTGAAATTTTGTTAAAGCTCAAATTTAAGTCACCTATCATTGTGAAAAGTAAATGCAAGTCGAATTCAACTTACAAATATTAGCCATACGTTTTAATAGGAATGTTTTTTAACGATTTTGTCAAATCACTATAGCAGTTAATAGACAACAACATAAAAGAAATTCATAAGCGAGAAACAAAAATTGACGAAGCTCATGATGCTTGTAAAAATATGCTACTGCCGAGTGTTCGGGTAATTGCTATAGCCTGCCTCATTCCTAAGAAGAGCAATAGACCGAATTACGACTCAATATCTACTGATGAAGCCATAAAAGATGAAATTTATCCAACCAATATATGAAGAAGTTTTACAAGATCGAGATGGCTTATCAGTAAATATAAAGTGATAGTCGATGTGCATAGGACATGTAAAAATTTGAGTTCAAAATTAGAACCAATAACAGAAATAAATTAATTCAACAGTAAATTGTCTGCAGTACTTTTTAAAAAGATTTGGAAAATGATGAACTTATGTATTTCAGTTTGATGATTATCATTTTGTAAAATTGTTTAAAATCAATTTATATGAAATACAACTTCAAAGAGTGTACTATCATATAAAACAAGCAACTACGTCTCTTTATTTATATATACGCAATTGGTACGCGACCTTTTCGTACGAACTTTTAGGATACCCTTTACATATGAAAAAAACGCTTCGAACTTCGTCCTTTAACGCAGACATTTAGGTGACATGAAAAAAATTCAATAATTGACAAAACGAATATTCACTAGATAAGTGTCTTGATTAAATAATCGAATTGCAGAGCTACCTCGTTTAATTTATCACGAGAAAAAATGCTTTAACATTCATCAATTTAATGCAAATAAGAGAGAACAGGTAAAACATGTAATTGACGATGGCGAAATTGAAGGTTGATTAGACGAATGGGATAAATAAATGCTTATACCATGAAGAAACACTTGTTTGCCTATCATTAGCGAAGAAAATTTGTTTTTCTTCTTTGCTCGATCAACAAGGATGCCTAACAGAGCTACAGAATGTCATTGCTAGCTGCCCAAACGACTGTTTATGACACTGATTTGAAATGAAAAACAAAACATCAACGAAGTGAGAGTATATTGTATACCGCTATCCAAAGAAAAAAATGTCTTCTCATTATCGAATCAAGATCGGTACGGAAGACGATTGAAAGCTCCGAATAAAAATTTTTATAAAGAAACGTCGATGAGACTCACATAAAAGAGAAGTACTTCAATAGTGAAGATAGGCAAAGTTGTCTATCAACATGCAAATAAACATTTGTTTTTCCCTTCGTCTAATCATATGGTATATCAAACCAAAGTAAGACATACAATGAGTGCCCGTCCGAACGAACGTTCAATAATAATACTAATATGAAATAAAAATTCTTATATTTTGAAGAAAGCTTACTGTGCTTACGCATATACATGTATATTCAAACAAAAGATGTCCTGAACTTTGTTTTCAAACGGAAGATAAGGCGAAAACCGAGATTGGTAATTGTGAAAATGAATATTGGTAAGTGTCACAATTGTATTATTTGATCACAAAGCGCTGTTTATATCAAAAGGAAAAAAATGATTTTACCTTCATCGATTCACAGCAATAAGAGAGAACAGATAAAACATATGATTGACGATGGCGAGAATAAAACTTAATGAGATGAATGTGATGAATAAATGCTTTTATCATGAAAGGATACCTCTTTATCTATCATTTGTGGAAAAAAATTCGTTTTTAGTCTTCGCTCGTTCAACAGTAGTACTAAGCCGAGTTACAAGCATATACCATGGGAGACTCCAAAATATCGTTCATGCCACTGATTTGCAATAAAAAATAAAAAATCCGCGAAGTGAAACAACATCTTATTTTATTACAATTCAAAAAAAAAGAACGTCTCGCCCTCATTTGCATCGAATTTTAGGAATTTAAAAAAATAAACTCTATTTTTAGAGATTAAATTTCAAGTTATAATTGATCTTACATCTTGATGACAAAGATTTTTAAGTGAAAACCTATTCTAGGATTACTCTTCATCTGTGGTCATGAATTCGATGGAAAAAAAATAATTCTCTAATTTATATTTATTCCATATAAGATAAAAACAAATCGTTCAAATAATTACAGATGAAATGAGATTAAATGAATCAATATTTGAATTTTTTTAAATGATATTGGAAAACGATAACGTATGTTACACATATTTAAGATCTAATAAATAATTAAAATAGAAGAATTGAATATTTTACGAATATATGAGATATACAAAAGATTCCAAAAAATTTAATAAATCCGAAACAACTCATGTTACTCTATAATAAGGCTAAGTACTTATATTACAAAGGACAGGGGCGCATAAGAAGCCGATTTGGCCCATAGGATATTTTCAGTTACTTTATCGCCTATCCTATTCAGAAAAATGTGATGATTCTTTTGGTAATAATTTCAAGTCAAGATGTGAGGATTATAAGCTATTTTAACGGAGAATACGTGCAAAAAAGTATTGAAGTTTCATTGGGCTCATAGTTGTCTAGTATTAGCTCAAAATATATGACTTTTAGGCAATGTTTCAAGCTCAATCTATATTGGTCAGAAAGAGCATTTAATTCTGCATCGTTTCATGTAAGAACTAATATTTTTTCATTAAAAATGTAATCATGGAAAATACTGTCCTTTCACAGGGGTATGCTTCGGTACCTCACATTCGAACAATAATTAGAACTGTTTGACATGCTTTTACGTGTAAGCCAAGTTTTTTTATATGCCATTTGATAGAGCGAAGAAAGAGCTACAAAATGATGCATAATTTATTTGATTGCAATATGGGCCACTATATCGAAAGTGTGCATGAAAAGTACACTTTTCTGCTCATTATTGAGTAAATTTGATAAGAATAATTCGACTTTTGATAGATGAAAACGGTATATTTTAAATCAGCATAAAAAACTGAGTCGATCCATATAGTTTTGAAAATTTTCTGACTACTTTTATTTTCGTCCAAAAATTCAACTGGGGTCCCCCTCAGGGTTAGGTCAAAAAATGAAATCGATTGAAACGCCATTCGGACTGTGAAAAACAAGTTCTGCAGTTCTTAAAAGTTAAGAAAATTAAAAAACACAAATGACTAATAAATAAAAACACTGTTTTAATGGATTTCATTTTTTGACCTAACCCTNTATCTACATCCAAATCCTCATCCTCACCCACACCTTCACCGACACCAACACCCTGACCCTCATTCACACTCACACCCACACTCACACTCATATTCACACCCACACTCACACCCACATCCAAATACTCACCCTCACCCCACACCCACACCCACACCCACACCCACACCCACACTCACACTCCACACCCACACTCACACTCCACACCCACACTCACACCCCACACCCACACTCACACCCTCAAGCTCTAATTCTAGTTATTAAACATCCCAATCAATCAAAAGATGATTGATCCTCTCAGACAAGTTGCAGCACCACCAGCAATATCGTATTTGAAGTATTATTGCTCTGTTAGCTGTTCTGCTTTTTGCTACCATCTAGACAGGGATACGTCTCTCATTGATACCATTTGTTCGTACATCATGCATTATAGATTTTTAACGAGTTGCTCTTTGGAAAACGCTGGTAAAACCAAGTCACACCACAACTTTCTCGAAAAATGCTTGAAAAATAATAAAGTTATAATACGCGTCCGGATGTCCAGCTGTTTCTGACATCCTCTCTCTATCAGAAAATGACCAGTCTTTGCTGATTCTCCTCTTCCCTTTTCCAGGACGTCCTTTATGGGTGATTCCGTAGGACAAGACTTGCTTATTGAGCATCAGAATACAGGAAACCTTGATCACTCCTCCAGTGCAACGGGTTGTAGTCTTAGTTGTCCGAACAGACTGCAAAGCAGCAGGAATGGTGAATCAGCAGTGTTCGATGCTGCACATACAGCCACGTTCTCGGTCGAGTTTAATCTACAAGACAGTTCAAACATTGGGGCGAAAGATTTGGTCCAGATTCCTTGTAGTCCTTGTGGACCATGTGGCCCTTGTTGCTCACCTGGTGGACCTGGATGCAGCCCATGTTGTTCGTGTAGTCCAGCAAAAAACGCCGCTGATATTCATTTTATCTTTAACACAATCGATGATGGGATTCATCAAATTTCTATGGGTTACGTGGAAGAAAAAGGCGAAACCAAGGACTCGGTGGAGGTACCATGTTCTCCATGTGCTCCATGTGGTCCATGCTGTGCGCCTGGCACGCCTGGATGTAGTCCATGTTGCCCGTGTAGCCCTAGTTCAAAAAACATCAATCTTCTCTGGTCTCTGATCTGGATTTTTGAAGTTTTGAGTTTCTTGATCAAAACATTTCGAAGAAAAATCAGCTCCAGCGATTTGAAGCTGCACATCAGTAAAATGCCTACTGCTCTTCCTGTATCTGTATGGCCTTTCGTTACCTGCTTAACTCCGATAGCATGCGCTTACACTGGCTTGCCGGTCGGTATGAGTCTTATGCTTCCTGTTTTCAGCATTTTAAATACAATTTCTGGCTCCGGAAGTCCTGACTATTATGCTCACCATTCTGAAAAAGCACCTAAATATGTAAAGCTTGCACAACAACTTCATCTGATGATGACTCCCAACGACCACGAAAAGCATCATAAAAATCCACGCACTGGTTATGCTTATTTTAGTCCAATTACCAATATCGTCCTGGATAATTTTGGCTTCTGGAAAATAGTTAAAGTGGCTATGGAATGGCAAAAAGGGATAAAAGCAGTGCCTGTTCCCATACCTCTGTTGGAGTAACAGAGAACTCTCTTTACTGAAATGAACGTCTTCGAGCTGTATATTCGTCTTCTATTAAGAGCACTCCATTCAACTAGCTCATTTTCACTCATTTGGGTTTGTGTGAGGGTGTGACTGTGAGTGTGGATCAGGGTGCTGGTGTGAGTGAGGATGAGTATTTGGATGTGGGTGTGAGTGTGGGTGTGAATATGAGTGTGAGTGTGGGTGTGAGTGTGAATGAGGGTCAGGGTGTTGGTGTCGGTGAAGGTGTGGGTGAGGATGAGGATTTGGATGTAGATATGGATGTGAGTGTGGGTGTGAGTGTGAATGAGGGTCAGGGTGTTGGTGTCGGTGAAGGTGTGGGTGAGGATGAGGATTTGGATGTAGATATGGATGTGAGTGTGGGTGTGGGTGTTCACTTCTCTTTATCTATAACCACACACCCACACCCACACCCAAGACCAAAGGGTAATCGATAGCGGGGAGTCCGAATCTGAAGTCAGGGTGTGGGTGTGTGGTTATAGATAAAGAGAAGTGAACACCCACACCCACACCCTCTTTCAGTAATATCAAATCTGATGTGCGCTGAGGCAGAGGAATCTCACTGCAATGCATGATCTATTTACTAATGAAACTGGTTCATGGCAAAGTTCAGTATATCTCTTGCTAAAACAAATTCATAATTCGACGAGAAAAAGTCTGTATCATTCGCCTTTTATTTTCGTTTGTCCCCAACAGATATGCATATATCTAACGTTTGGAGTAGAGGGGCAACGGATTATCATTAATAAATTTAATGAGATGTTCAACAATTTCATGTGGCTTATCTTCTTGTAAAAAATGACCAGCTTGAGAGATTATAGCATGCGCTTGATTTTTAGCACCTGGTATCAACATTTGTAAGAATTTTTCCGCACCAGCTGTTATTGGATCCGAGTCAGAGAATAAAGTTAAAAATGGTCTATTGAATATTTGCAAATTTTTCCATGCATCACGATTATATTGTGACGAAGGATTATCAGGGGTTGTTGGAACCAATTCTGGAAATACCAATGCACCAGCCTGATATTTTTCATTTGGAAATGGAGCATTATAGGCGGCAATTTCTTCTGGTTTCATTTCTCTTAAAACTGCACGTTTTATTATTGAACCAACATCCATTTTTGTTTGTTTCGATGCAAATTTTTGCCATTGCAAGAAAGCGTCGGACATAAGCATATCACCGGTAGGTAATCCACCATTTGCAACTACCACCCGCGCAAAACGATTATCTATTCCATTTGTGCCAACCAATTGTAAACCAATCAAACTGCCCCAGTCCTATCTCAAGCATACAACATAATGATTATCTAATTTACCTATACCAAAGATCATGTGACGTTTTTCCTGTAGAGCAAGCGTAATATTTGGTGATTGTATTCCGCATATCTCAAGAGTTCGGAGTCCAACTTTCAGTACACAGGGAAGGCACTGAACTTTGCTTTTTCTTCTTTACATACAGAAAACTATTTCTGTAAAGGACAGTGATTGAACCGAAGAATGATCTGGCTAAAGAACAACAGTAAATTGGCAAAATATGAACTGGAAAGGATATATCACGCAGGTTTCGTATCTCATAACTCACATGTTGTTGCACCGCAGAAATATCCTTCAACTGTGATAACATCACGCATTGGCCTATTGCGCAATGCATCGATTCCCGAACCAATTAATTAAGATATTGTGTATATTAATAGAATTCTTGCGAGAGTAAAGCGATGGCGTTCAGAGAAGCGATTTCACGTAATACTCAAGCAGAGAAGAATTTTGGTTGAGTTATATGAAATCATGAAAAATTTGATTATCTCGAGTTACTCAATACGGTATTGCAGTGTGATTATAAGTAGAAAAAGGGTCGAAATTAGATAGGAATAACACAATTTTTCCAATTAGGGCCAATGATTCTATGAAGAATACGCGATCATATCGAATCATATCTAAAAGCTCGAAACACTTCAAACAGTATCTTTGTGTCACTGTTTTAGTTTTTATGACTGGGAAACGACTGAACGCTTTCTGGAAGACCCTGAGATATAGTTATACTGAAAGCACCGCCATATCTATTCGGCTTAACGCTGTACTTGAAGTCGGCTCTAAATTCACTGACAATATGCTTCTTGTCCAATTTGAATTCTAGGCGTGTGAAATTTTCTGCGATAAAATGATAGAGAGTTTGGACTTTTAAAAAGTAGAAGAGAGTATGTATATCTGTAGGAGGAAGTCATTCTTGGATGGATGATAATTCATTTCATAGGGAATGATCTTGAAATTGAAGAAGGGAACTTTGAATCAAGAAAGTATAATGTTTCCAAAAACGTTTTCTCCGATTTGCTGCTAAAGACTTATTGTTGATCAGATAGGTAAGATCCGTAAACACCTATGCATATTAATTCCAGTAAAGCAATAATTGCACTGAAACTACGTCTTTTGAACTTGTATAGATCATGAGCATCATCTGATCTGTTCGGAGTGCGTCTCAAGTCTCAATTCCTGACAATCATCGCTCTTTTCAATGCATCTGATATCAATTTTATTCTCACTACCGAGTAACCGTTGTATGAGCTAATATGCGTGTTTATGCTAACCCTTTACGACCGGCTCCAGAGATGGGCAGCTCCGACCCTTCCTCGCTCCAGCTCCGCTCCAGCTCTAGCTCCAGCTTCACTCTAATGAAAAAGGGTTTTTTGCGATTTTTCTTAAAGTTAGATGATGTTGAATGTATTAAACGGTTTACTTCAGCATACATATATATCGGCTTGTCCAAACGTAACGCTGTGACACGTTTTTTGTCGCCGTGACACACTAAGTCTTGTTTCAATTTTTGAGGTACTTAACTTATTCAAAATGACTTGATTTCTATAGTAGTTAATCTTCCGTGTATGCGTGGTCGTTTTACGCAAGAATGAGATTGATACATCCAACTGGAAGCCCATAAACTATTCAATAAGTTGGGAACTGTACCGCATTCTATGAACCGTTGTTCGCTATAAATGAAAAACGTGAATATACCATTTTGTAGAGAATCAAATTTTGCGTCGAATGATATGAGTCTCATTATTGCCTGAGAAACGTTTCCGATCAATAAATTCAAAATACGATATTTGAAAACTTTAAAACTAGTTTTTCGACACGAAAACTTAAGGTTTTTACAAAATTAATGTCAAATTCGTAATCAGCACTAAAATCTGCATCTAATAATCTATCCAAATCTACTGCCCCCGGAAAAAAAAATTTTGAGACTTTTCAAAACTTAATCAGCGAAGTAGCGAGTTACACGGACAAGCCGATATATATATATGTATATATATAAATAGAGAATATAGGAAAACAACAATTAAAAATACGATTAAAAAAGAAATAAATATCAATACATTTCAATTAGCTTGTTTACAACATGAAAATTATTTCTGATGATAAATAGACTACTGAACTCCAATAATTGTCGATTGAATTTTAGTATAATTAACATTGAGAAGATATTGTTAGAGAGTGGATGTGGGTTTAGTTTAGATCAAGATGAGATAAAAATCAAGACCCACACCCTACTTTGTTCCTTCAACTTTCAGTTGAATGAAAAATGTTGTTCTGTTCTATCATTACTCAATTCTGTCACATTTTATTTGCTTTAATTTTCTCTCTTTGCCAGCGTCGTGTTCGTACATTCAAAACTAACAATAGCGGAGTCCAGTCAGCCATAGAACAATAAACCAAACGAACGTTCAGTCATTATCTTAAGCGTTGTCATTGATTAAAATGTAACAGTGACATATTCATTACATTGAATACTATATGATGAGCTTTTCTTTCATTAATTTCCCCGTCTTCGTTCACAAAGGAAAACCCATTTAAAAATGTTAGGGATAAAAAAAGATTAAAATCTGATGAACCAAATTGATTATGACTCATGCAAATCGATGAATATCAGCTGAAGATTTTTCATGAATCACGAACAAAATCAATTAAAATCGATTTTTTTAATCACATTTGAACCGATTATAATCGAAATTAATCCAAAAAGGAGGGTATGATTGGAACTAGAGAGAAAAAGTCCGCTCCAGCTCTGCTCCAGCTCAACTTTTTCAAGCAGCACTCCGCTCCGACCCCGGTCTCGATGAAAAAAAAAACGTTCCGACTCCACTCTAGCTCCACCGTTCTGATGAATCGCTCAGCTCCGCTACGCTCCATGGAGCGCTCGCTCCGAAGTCGGAGCTGCCCATCTCTGGCCGGCTCCTATAAGCAGTAAAGTAAAAAATTCTTGAACTAGATATTTTTTATGATTGAACCATGGAGACAACGAAATTTCAATTTTGGAAGTCAAACAATGAGATATAAGCAAATATCACGATGGTACCTTTTGGTACCATTCGGCTGTAAGGGGTCAAAACTTTCGAAATCATCACGCGTCTTTTAAAGGTACAATTAACAATGTATATTGAATTTTCTCAAACTTAGTTTGAATTCTGAGAAGTCATGCATTCCCATTACTATGAACAGAGTACACATATAGGACTTTTACTGGAATATTGACAAATCCCTGTGGTAGCCCACAGGTCACGGAAAAATACGACGGTCTCATGAACAGTACTCAGAGAATTGTAATTACTCGCTTGTATGAATCACCATTATCTTTCAGATCTGTGTATGCATTCTTACTTCACGCTTACCTGGCAGAATAATGTAATATCATTTAAATTTAAATATTCAATAGCTTCTTGGATCCAGTTAACATGTCTTTGGTATGTATAATCAACTTTATTTATCGGTTTATCTGATTTACCAAATCCAATTAAGTCCATGGCAATTATTCGATATTCTTTTAATAAGGGTATAAAATGACGATATAAATAACTCCAACTTGGTTCGCCATGCAATAACAAAATTGTTTCTCTACTGTTCTTACTTCCTTCGTCTAAATAATGTAGACGTAATTTTGTTTCTCCATTACCAATACAGCCAGGATTCGATAAATTAATATAATTTGGTTCAAAAGGATAACCCAATAGGTTGATGAATGCTGAATCGGGCGTACGTAATATACCTGTATATGTTGACATTCTATGAAGTTCATTTTTGAATGGAATTCTGGTAAATATCGAACGAAACATGTTTTGTTTCGGTTGTATTTTATAAAGTATTCTTAGTAATCTAAATAAACTTTGTAGGTTCGTTTCTTAATCTACGTGAATTCATTTTAAACAAAGTTTATTTATACTACATATCTGATTATTCTTCAAACAATGAACAAAAAAGAATGTAGTGAAAAAGATTTGTAAAGTACACTGTCATGAAGAGATATTTTTATTGCACTTTGTGATAACTGAAAGATTGTGATTATATTAGCTGAAGCTTTAAGGCGGCTAGAAAAAGTATGGATTCTCTCTGCCCAGGGAATAGAAAAATGAAAAAATGACATTTTTCATAATGAAACGGACATAATCATGCATGTTTCTCCATTTTCATCAATTAAAATGAAAATTTGACGAATTTCATTTCATGATTTTGATTTTTAATCAAAATAATGAAATGTGATTGTGAAAATTTTGATGTTAATTGATGAAAATAAACAACATGCATGATTATGTCCGTTTCATTATGAAAAATGTCATTTTTTCAATCTTTTTACATAAAAATCACCATTTTTTTCCGTTTTTTAATTTCATGGATATAGCCAGAACATCGACAATATCATTATTTCATAACAACAAAATAAGTCTCTCCAAAAGGTTTCTTCTTCATATTTAACTAGCCTCTTATCTTTCTTATTCACCATATTTTGGCCTATTTGACAAAAAAGAACAAATAAGAAGACCTTATCTTTGTCCTGCCTTTTATTTATTGTCAACAATAGAAAAAACTCGACTTACATTATACTTGTGACGATTTTCGATAGGAAGAATAGTAGTGCGGATGATCTTAGATTTTATTATATTTCTTCTCGTTAATAGTCACGTGTTTTTTATACAAAGCATACGCTTATATACTCAACCTTCAGAGAGAAGAAAAAATATAAGAAAAGAAAGGATAAATAAGGACAGAAAATAAGAGAAATATGATAGGAGCAAAGTACAACATTGTGACGAAAAATGATAGATAGAAGAGAAGATAGTGTAGATGGAGATGCACATTATTCCATTTCTTCATATCATATTATCGTCATCTGACGATTAATGATAGAAGGATTATTAGTGTTGATGGTATTACACTTTAGTTTATTCCTTCATATCATAAAATCGCCTCGTTTACATATAAAGTACACGTTTATATACTTGAGTAGAACAAGTGATGGTGAAAAGCAAGAGGATGAGGTCAAGGAGAGAACAACGTAAGAATAAAAAGATGGTGAGGCCAAGGAGCGAACATATATAGAAGAACAATAGAGTAAGAACATAGCGTAAGAAAAGATAGATGAAAACAATACATATAATATACGAGTGAGTGATGATATAGAATGAATAGAAGGTTCAATCATCATATCGTACATATAGTGGTAAGACGCATATTTTTTCTTCTATATCTTATTCTTTCTTTCCTGCCACGCTTGTTCACCTATAAATAACACGTGGATTAACACGTGACGTTTTTTTTTCTTTCTTCTATTTAATATATTATTAATTAAAAACTTAGTAATATAATTAACAATGTCGAATAAAGTTCCAAAATAAAATAAAATTATGAATACAATTAATGATGGTATTAAAGATCGACGTGATACAGAATTAACTTTCTTAAAGAAAGTTAATGAAGAATATGCATTACGTTTAACACCAAATGGAAGTGGACAAGGTGAGAAAAGAATTAGAACAGCTAGTGATGAAGAATAAGATAAAATTATCAATGAATATGGTACACCAAAAAGATCTCGCTCAAGTCAAAGAAAAACCCGTACAATAACCAATTCTTATTATGCAGCGACAGCTTCATCCAATTACAGCAACATTTCTTCACGAATGGATAAAATGGACAACCAATTAAATAATAACCAAAAAAATGCAACTGTTAAAACAGGAGATTTTAAATTTAAAATTACGAGAAATGCTATTACTTATGCTGTTGAACAAAATCTTCCTGCAATTCGTCTTGAATGTGAACCCAAATTAAATGAACATAAGGATGGTGCTGCATTAATAAAAGAATTAATTAAATCAATTAAAGATGATTTTAAAAAATCAACCCAAAAATAAAAACAAATAGTGATATTGGTTTTGATACTTGGTTTATTGATAATAAAGGTAATTTACTATGTTATACTAATAATATCAATTTATTTGTATTCTTATGTGATGTACAACATGCACCTAATAAAATTATCAATACTAATGTTAAAGTTATTTTACCAAAACATTTACCACCTAAAAGATCAATCATTATTAAAGGTGTACCAAATTCACTTTGTACTGAGGATATTAAAAATATTCTTGCACAAAAGTTCACAACGATTTATATAATTGATGAAATTCTAGGTACAAATAATGGTAAATCTCGCTATGTCAGAATGGATTTATTAAATGAAATTTAATATCAGCAAATTCTTAATTCAGGTATAATATGTATGGAAGGACAATGTTTACATGTTGTTGAATATCTTGCTGCTCCACGTGTGCTCTTCTGCTCTAAGTGAAATGAGCCAGGTCACAGCAAGAAAAATTGTTCATTTGATTTTGAACGCTGTAGAAGATGCGGTGGTGATAGAAATGTTGGTCAACATAATGAATGTGAAATTAGATGCCATAATTGTAAAGAAGAACATTTATCAACTGATTATAAATGTGTTGCTGTACAATGTTATCGTCGTGATCTTATTCAACATATTCAACAACATCCCGAATCATTACCAAATGATACTCAATTATTTATTCCTTCTCAATATCGACGTCAAGGTGATAAAACAATTAGTAATCGAAATGTCATACACGTCAAACACTTGATAATCAACAATGAAAAAACAAAATTAACTCTGAGGAATGGCCACTATTACCACCACCAACTAGATCAACAATTTCTTTTTCGAAATATTCAACTACATGTCCATCAGACATAATGAATAATTTTAAACTACTACTAAACCAAACCGAACTCAATTGTGCTTTAGCTAAAGAAGAATATGATAGAAAAAATATGGAAATTAAATCACAAATATCATTAAGCATTAATCAAATTCAATCCTTAATTACTTGCTGCTCATCTGTTATACAAAAACAAAATGAAGCAATAGCTGTTTTAAAGAATGCAATTTATGAATGTTTAGAATTTAATCGTGTAACTAATCAAGCTTTATGTTTTATTATGGATAAATCTGGTGATCAACATTATGTTGAAATATCAAAACAATTATCATCTATTCCATTTGCTGAAAGACAATCATCCATTAACAAATTATTCTCCACTTATGCACCAATTTTAGATGAATTTACAATGAAACTACTAGAAGTTACGCAACATTTACATGTAAATATCAACAATGGTTTATAAAGATTTTAGATATTCATCACCATTGATTAATGAAGAATTAATTAATAACTACAATGGCCCTCTAAATGACAAATTAGAACTGGAGTTAATGATTGATGAATGGAACACTAAAGTATGTGTATCTGATCTTTGTAAAAAATGAAAGAAAAATAGACCTGATAATTCAGATAATAATCTGTTATTTTTATTATACAACATTAATTCTTTAAATAGTCATATTGCTGACATGGACGTTACACTGAATAACCATGCGCCCCAGATAATTATTCTCACAAAAATTGGCAGTGTCGTACTTAAAAACTCCCCCTCTTTTCCTGAATATCACTTTATATCTCAGGAAGGTACAAACTCTTTCGGAGGAGTTGCTATTCTTTGTCATCGTTCAATTAAGTATAAAGAATTTTGTAGAGAAAAATTTTTTATTTTAATACAAATAGAAACAATACCGGAACGAACTCTTATTGGTGCTGTTTATGTACCACCCGGAAAATCACCACCTCTTCATCTATTCTCAAAATGTAGAAATAAACCATTTTTTATATTCGGTGATTTTAATGCTAAACATAGTAGTTGGGATTGTGACATAAACAATGATAGTGGAAATCAAATAGCTTCGTGGTTAGAACAAACAGGAAATTCTATGATTTTACCTAATAAATCTACATCACGTAGATCAAATTCAATAATTGATTTTGGGTTAACTCAAGATGCTTCCGGTTGGATAACCGAAGTTTTAGATGAAGGTACCTCCGATCATTACCCCATTCTTATTCAATCACCATTATTCGTTGAAAATTCAAACAAATTCAGATGTACTAACTGGAGTATTTTTTCTTATTTTTTACGTTTGGTACATCAGTATTGGTTATCATTGGTATATAACTATGATGAACAATATTTCTTCTCATATTTTAATAATTTTCTTTCTAGTCTTTTGGATAGAAGTAGTATCTATAAATCAGCTAGAACTTATCGTCTCCCGTGGCCACCATATTTAGTCTTGCTTGCTCGGCAAGTGAACGGAAGAAGAAGAACATACCGTAGAAATAAAACAATAATCCATCTAATACATTTTCTACGATTAAAAGAGTTATTTCTTGAAGAAAGATCAAAAATTTTAAAACAAAAATTCGAAAATAAATTTGAATGGATAAAAAAAGATAATAATATATGGAAATTCACTCGCCCTATTTTTCATGCGTTTACTCCTCCATTCCGTGGAATAACAACAAATGATGAAAAGATAAAACAACCTAAAAAAATAGTAGACCTACTAGCCGATCATTATGAAAAACATTTTGATGAACCTGAACCAGATAATAATAATCTCTTTCATTGTGAATATCTATCCATTTATGATAAAATTAGTCGAGCACCAACTCTACCATCATCATCATCATCATCATGTCCCATAGGCTTAGCGCCCGTTGGGGCTAACCACTTACGAGATCAGATTTTTCCACGCCTGTCGGTCTTGCGCAAGATGAAATAGATCTTGTCCACTGCGTTGACACCATTCGGTTATATCATCCAGCCACTCTCTGCATGGACGCCCCCGTCTAGATTTTCCATCCATTTTAGCAAAAACAACGTGTTTAATTAATCTAGTGTCGTCCATTCTGCAGATGTGACCAAATAACCTTAGCTTTCTTCTTTTGATCGTATCTATTATCGTCTNTGCACGTTTTATTATTGAACCAACATCCATTTTTGTTTGTTTCGATGCAAATTTTTGCCATCGCAAGAAAGCGTCGGACATAAGCATATCACCTGTAGGTAACCCGCCATTTGCAACTACCACCCGTGCAAAACGATTATCTATTCCATTTGTGCCAACTAATTGTAAACCAATCAAACTGCCCCAGTCCTATCTCAAGCATATAAAATAATGATTGTCTAATTTACCTATGCCAAAGATCATGTGACGTTTTTCTTGCAGAGCAAGCGTTATATTTGGTGATTATACTCCACATGTCTCAAGCATTCGGATTCCAACTTCCAGTACACAGGAAAGGCACTGAATTTCATTTTTTCTTTTTACATACTGAAAACTATCTCTGTAAAGGACAGTGACTGAACCGAAAAATGATCTGGCTAGAGAACAACTGTAAATTGGCAAAATATGAACTGGAAAGGATATATCACGCAGATTTCGTATCTCATAACTCCCATGTTGTTGCGCAGCAGAAATATCCTTTAACCGAGATAATATCACGCATTGGCCTATTGCGCAATGCATCTATTACCGAACCAATTAATTAAGATATTGTGTATGTTAATAGAATTCTTACGAGAGTAAAGCAATGGTGTTCAGAGAAGCGATTTCACGTAATACTTAAGTAGAGAAGAATTTTGGTTAAGTTATATTAAATCATGAATACTTTGATTATCTTGAGTTACTCAATAAGTTATTGCAGTGTGATTATAAGTAGAAAAAGGGTCGAAATTATATAGGAATAATTCAATTTTTCCAGTTAGGGCCAATCATTCTATGGAGAAAACGAGATCATATCGAATCATATCTAAAAGCTCAAAACACTTCAAATAGTATCTTTGTGTCGCTGTTTTAGTTTTTATGACTGGGAAACGACTGAACGGTTTCTCGAAGACCCTGAGATATAGTTATACTGAAAACATCTCCATATCTATTCGGCTTAATGCTGTACTTGGAGTCAGCTCTAAATTCACTGACAATATGCTTCTTGTCCAATTTTAATTCTAGGCGTGTGAAATTTTCGGCGATAAAATGATAGAGAGTTTGGGATTTTGAAGTGTAGAAGAGAGTATGCATATCTATAGGAGGAAGTCATTCTTGGATGGATGATAATTCATTTCAGAGAGAATGATCTTGAAATTGAAGAAGGGAACTTTGAATCAAGAAAGTATAATATTTCCAAAAATGTTTTCTCCGATTTGCTGCTGAAGACTTATTATTGATCAGACAAGTAAGATCCGTAAACGCCTATTAATATTAATTCCATTAAAACAATAATTATACTGAAACTACGTCTTCTGAACTTGTATAGATTGTGAGCATCATCTGATCTGCTCGGAGTGCATCTCAAGTCTAAATTCCAGAAAATCATCGCTCTTTTCAATGCATTTGATATCAATTTTATTTTCGCTACCTAGTAACCGTTGTATGAGCTAATGAGCGTGTTTATGTTAGACTAGAGAGATTCTTTATCATATTTCTAGATGGCAAGGCACCGATTTCTACTTCTGGAAGCGAAATTATGCCTTTGATGAGTTTTAAAAACTCGATCATAGTCTCGACAGATTTTTTCTTGACGCTGGTCTTTTGCAGCATTATTTGGAAAAATACGAAGGTCTCATGAACACTACTCAGAGAATTGTAATTAATCGCTTGTATGAATCACCATTATCTTTCAGATTTCTGTATGCATTCTTACTTCACGCTTACCTGGCAGAATAATGTAATATCATTTAAATTTAAATATTCAAGAGCTTCTTTGATCCAGTTAACATGTCTTTGGTATGTATAATCAACTTTATTCATCGGTTTATCTGATTTACCAAATCCAATTAAGTCCATAGCAATTATTCGATATTCTTTTAATAAGGGTATAAAATGACGATACAAATAACTCCAACTTGGTTCGCCATGTAATAATAAAATTGTTTCTCTACTGTTCTTGCTTCCTTCGTCTAAATAATGTAGACGTAATTTTGTTTCTCCATTACCAATACAGCCAGGATTTGATAAATTAATATAATTTGGTTCAAAAGGATAATCCAATAGGTTGATGAATGCTGAATCGGGCGTACGTAATATACCTGTATATGTTGACATTCTATGAAGCTCGTTTCTGAATGGAATTCTGGTAAATATCGAACGAAACATGTTTTGTTTCGGTTGTATTTTATAGAGTATTCTTAGTAATCTAAATAAACTTTGTAGGTTCGTTTCGTAATCTACGTGAAGTCATTTTAAACAAAGTCCATTTATACTTCATATCTAATTATCCTTCAAACAATGAACAAAAAAGAATGTAGTGAAAAAGATTTGTAAAGTGCACTGTCATGAAGAGATATTTTTATTGCACTTTGTGATAACTGAAAGATTGTGATTATATTAGGTGAAGCTTTAGAGCGACTAGGAAATATATGGATTCTCTCTGCCAAAGGAATAAAAAAATGGAAAAAATGACATTTTTCATAATGAAACGGACATAATCATGCATGTTTTTTCATTTTCATCAATTAAAAATGAAAATTTGACGAATTTCATTTCATGATTTTGATTTCTAATTAAAATTATCATAATGAAAATGATTAAAAATCAAAATAATGAAATGAGATTGGTAAAAATTTTGATTTTAATCGATGAAAGTAAAAAAACATGCATGATTATGACCGTTTCATTATGAAAAATGTCATTTTTTTCAATCTTTTTACATAAAAGTCACCATTTTTTTTTTATTTCATGGGTGTAGTCAGAACATCGACAATATCATTATTTCACAACAGCAAAATAAGTTTCTCCAAAAGGTTTCTTCTTCATATTTAACTAGCCTCTTATCTTTCTTATTCACCATATTTTGGTCTCTTTGACAAAAAAGAACAAATAAGAAGACCTTATCTTTGTCATGCCTTTAATTTATTGTCATGAATAGAAGAAACTCAACTTCTATTGTACTTGTGACGATTTTCGATAGGAAGAATGGTAGTGCGGACGATATTAGAGTTTATTATATTTCTTTTCGTTAATAATCGCATTGTTTTCATACAAAGCATACGCTTATATACTCAACCTTCAGAGAGAAGAAAAGAATAAGAAAAGAAAGGATAAATAAGGACAGAAAATAAGAGAAATACGATAGGAGCAAAGTACAGCATGATATACGACGTGAGGACACAAAGATAAGAACAATACATAGTATGAGAAGAAACAACAAGCCAAGTCCAAACATCATGCATACAATGTACTCAACCGAGACCGTTACACTACTCTTTAAAAAAGAAAGGTGTCATAAGGAACTATTTAGAGTTTTTAGCGAGATCCTGAGCCTTCTAAGGTTCTAGGTTTGGGGACTATTTTCTGAACCTTCTTTTTAGTTCTAGCCGAAAAATCCAGAGTTTAAAAAGGTTCTAGCTAGAAAATGCAGAGCTATAAATCGTACTGTGTTTTCAGCGAGAACTAAAAAAGCCTCAGAAAATGCCACCCAAGGGTGTGGGTGTGGGTGGGTGTCGGGTGTGGGTGTGCGTGTGGGTGTGGGGTGTAGGTGTGAGTGTGGGTGTGGATGTTAATCTTCCCTTTATTCATACCACACCCACACCCACACCCACACCCACACCCACCCATACCCACCCATACCCTCCATTTTCGCTTATAATTGCGATAGGCTTCGGATATTATTTTCATCCCACACGAATATAGATTCATTGATGAACAAAATTTTCTCAAAAACAACAGAAACCTCGTTTTCTTTTTGATTCGATATAATTCTACTGGAGCCTTATTAAATGGCAAATATATTGTCTTTCTTAGAGGAACATGTGGCGTAAGAAACGTCTCATTATCTGACAGTTCTTCATTATTCATGGCAATTAAGTACAAAATGGGATGAAAGTTTTTTTTTCTGAGAATCCCCATGGGATAGAATGGAACATATGAGTTCTTCTCATGGAACAATTGTTCCGTCCATCCCATTAAACTCTGCAAATGTGACTGTTAGGAGAAAAATTGAGGAGAATATGCTCGTACAGAAAATTTTGTTCATCAATGAATCTATATTCGTGTGGGTGTGGGTGTGGGTGTGGGTGTGGGTGTGGGTGTGGGTGTGGGTGTGGGTGTGGGATGAAAATAATATCTAGGGATGTGCAGTTTCAGTGCAAATACTGAAATAGCGACAGTGCCACACTGACACTGATGTTCACTGAGCCAGTGACTGCACTGACACTGATGTTCACTGTACTGTATAGAAAAAAGGTAGAATAATAAATCTTGCTCTAACTGCAATTTTTTACAGTGCAGTGAACATCAGTATCAGTGTAGTCACTGGTTCAGCGAACATCAGTGTCGGTGCAGTCACTGGCTCAGTGAACACCAGTGGCGGTGCCGTCACTGGTTCAGTTAGCACTAGTGTCGGCGCGGTCACTGGCTCA